>CM063510.1:2613584-2623584 GCA_032207245.1 Pardosa pseudoannulata | reverse complement strand
TAATTCTCAGTTAATATGTAGCTTTATAATCCCCATTAATACTAAAAAGTTCTTCCCATCAGTATCATAATTGTTATATCATTCGTCAATTATGGTACTAATTGATAGTGATATGATTACGATGAGATGTAATACATTAAAGAAAACAAATTCAAAACTATTAATAATACATATAAAAATGATATCAGGATTATACAGTTACAGTACTGACCGATACATTATTTGAGTATTATATATAATTTCATTATTAATTTCACGGTAATACAAATTGCATAAAGGCTCAAAATAAGTATCAATATGCAGTCACAATTTTATCTCGAATAGCACAAGTTTGAATTCCCAATACACAAACTTCTCATTTATCGGAGGTTTGCATACTGTGAATTTAATGTATTTGTACACAATAGATTAACATTTGCTATTAAAAAGCTATTGAAAAAACCGATTCATTTTGAGTGATTTTAATTTTATATTGAGTGATTAATTGTAATATATTTTTCAAAACTGAAATTAGTTATGTAATTATGAGATTATGATTCAACTCTTGCCATTTTTACAGAGTTTGATTTGGTTCGAAATGCAACCTTAAATTCTCAATACACAAACTTCACATTTATAGGAGGTTTGTGGTTTGGCAATTTAATGTATTTGTACACAAAAGATTAACATTTGTTAATATTAAGCTATTAAAAATATAGATTCAATTTAAGTGATTTTAATTTTATATTCAGAGGTTAACTCTAATATATTTTCCAAAACTAAATTTAGTTATGTAATTATGAGATTATGACTCAACTTTTGCCACTTTTACAGAGTTCGATTTGGTTCGAAATGCAACCTTCAGGTATACAAAGCCTATTTAATTCAGTCTTATTTCATAACACCTATTGCAATTGCTACAAACATCCCTGCCAATAGTGCGATACAAGCTATTGACTTCAGCACCGGAAGACAGTTTACTAACTAAATATTTATTTATTTAATATTTAGCATTTTCAGAAAAGAAAGTAAAGAAAAAACTGAAGCATAATTATAAGTCCAACTTTTGTAATTTTTTTCATTATTTTACTTTTTCAAAAACATCATTCAGCTCAAACAAATCTTATTAAAATAAAAATTATAAAATCTATAAAACAATACCCGAACTACACTCATGTTTTTAAAATCAAATATTTAACATAGTTAAAAAAATAAAAATATAATATTGAAGCATTGATTTTTTTTTTCTGTTTATAAATTACCGTATATGTAGTGTTTTAAAACAATTGCGTAAACAGGCCAACAACAATAGCTTTTATTGACATTAGAAGTATTTACATTTTCAATAAATATTCAAATACTTTTTTACTCTAATACCTTTAGAAAAAATCAAAAGAAAATTATTTGTAACTGTTATGCAA
Organism: Pardosa pseudoannulata; assembly: GCA_032207245.1. Classification (NCBI taxonomy): domain Eukaryota; kingdom Metazoa; phylum Arthropoda; class Arachnida; order Araneae; family Lycosidae; genus Pardosa; species Pardosa pseudoannulata. Next base: position 2,622,184 of record CM063510.1, on the reverse strand, counting down.
CAAATATATTTTTTGCTTGAGAAACTGATATAGACTTAATTGTAGAAATATATAAAATTTATAAATTCTAGATCCTAAATGGTGCAAAGCATTTTTTAGAGGGAATTCTATTTACAGAAGCTAGGATGATTAAAACAGTTTTTTTTTTAAATTTCCGTGTACGAAGTAAATGATGTATTATAACCTCAAAAAATTTCCACCTTCAGATTTCAACGGAAATATCCTTTCTGGCAATATCTGAACGCATTTTGACTATTTTAAGAGCTGCAAGTACAAATAAATTTTAACCCATTGCCACTAGAACTCCCCCAAACACTTGCAAATTGATATCTTTAAAAAGGAAGACGATATCGTTGACCTTTCACCCCAAGCCTAGATAATTTTTGGCCATTTTATTACCGTAGCACCGGATAGGCGGACAACATTACTTAGTAATACAACACAAAAAGACACAGTGGTTCAGTGATTCCTCGTAGTTTAGAAGCAGGGTATAAGTAGACCCCCCTCTCTATGGTATGGCCTGTTTCCCCCAGAGGTAACATGATATAGGAATACACAGACATATATTATGAAATGTTTTTATTCTAGTGCTATATCCTGATTATTAGGCACTTAATATGTATAAATATATAATGTACTACAATTAGTGTTACTATGTAACTAAAGTATATAACAATATATATATATATATATATATATATATATATAAATATATATATATATATATATATATATATATATATATATATATATATATATATATATATATATATATATATATATATATATATATATATATAAATAAGTGTGTGTGTGCAGTACGACGGACTTCACGATGAGTGGTTGCAAGCATGTCCTATAAGAATGACACCGTTTTAGTCAAATACCTTTATTAACAGAACATTAGAGAACAGATTCCCACTTCATTATAAGGACAGGACAAACTGATGAATCAGCTAACATAAAGTTCTAAGTAAATGTCCCTAAATACTTGGGTCAATATCTCAGTCAAAATCTCTGTAAAAATATCTATAAAAATCTACCTCCGATAACGTGCATCTTTTTTTTTATCTGAAATTTCCTAAATTGGTATCTATGTCAGTGTATAGCTTTAATTGGTTAGACCCCTTCCCTGAGGGCCCAGCGGTCAATTTAAACTTTAGGCTAAAGGTTAAAAGGGAATGCAAAGGGGCTTAGGGTTTTTTGCCCTTGTTTTAAGATTTAAAAACCCTTGAGATTATTTTCGGGCCTTAATGAGGGGCGTCTTTGGAGTTTTATACAAAATACCAACATAAGTTTTTTGATCTAGTTTACTTATTCTTCCTTTTTTCCTCTTTCTCTCCTTCTCTCTCTCACACACACACACACACACAGAAGGAGCGTAAGAGAAAGACAAACAGATACATTGATAGATATATTGATAAATACATAGATAAATTCACAGACTTATAAATAAAGTTACTTGATTTTATAAAAGAATAGATAAGGTTTGGAGCCTAAATAATTCCAATGGGAGCTAAGTGTTAATGCCTAAGTCATTTCTGCCAAATATATATTGATGAATATCTTAATAAGTTAAAAAGAATTGCTTAGAACAAATATATATATATATATATATAATTTTGATTATTAAACCTTATTCTCATTAGCAATCAGGTGATATTTTAAATATCAGAGTATGCAATTTACAAAAATATAAGAATTTCGTGATAAGAAATATACTTGGCAAAGAGGTGTAAAAACCAAGGTATGTAAAGTAAAGCCTTAAAGTTATTTTCGTCGTTTTAGTTGATGTATGTACCAAGGAAATAAATATGGATGCAAAGCTTGAGTAATGTTAAAATCTAGATACAAAGGACAAGTTTATAAATAATATCAGATACTCTTAAACTTTGGTAGATTATTCCTAGGACTGCCTTCTCCCTCAGCTGAAAATATAATCCGTTTCTAATAAAATATCAAAATTCTGCAAATTAATTTTAGATGTTCCTAAGTACGAATACTAATCATTAATGGGTTAACTTTAAAAGTTTAAAATACAAATTTTGACCATCTCTGAATTTCTTTTGATTACTTTAGCCGTAATGTCAATACTACATAACTATAAATATATCTCACGTAACTTAAAAACGATTAGTTTAAGAATGTTGAAATTTTGAATTCAGGGCTTTATGTTTTATTATTTTTTTCTTTGCTTTTTATATACAATGAAAGATTTCAAAATAACAAATATTGAAGTGCTACCAGTCTCCGACAGATGGCAGTACTTGAGCTCTAGTCATTGTTGAATGAACGTATATTAATCGTTGAATATAATTTCATTCATCAGTGAATCAATAGTAAAAATTTTCAAAATATTAAAAAATAGTATTTTAGCAGATGTGTAACTGTCCGTATTTTTAAGAATTAGACGATCGTTTCTCACATTCAAATAAAATAAATTTAAATAAAGTACATTTTTAATAGGCATACAAGGAAGTCATGTGTCCATATCAAATATTTCTTTTGCCAGCATTGTGATATTTTTTAAGCGGTAAATTTATAACTTTCCAATTGTATGAATTCTAAATCTTCGAGGTGTCTCGATTGAAATTAGTCATTGAAAAACGGGAAGCGTGATCATTTAACCTACTTTCTGAACAGACAACCATTTTCCATTAAATGGCCGCTTCGTGCCACACAGAATAAAGCACTGCATTAATCAAACTCTTAAAGCACGAGCTGGAGTATAAATAGAAACATTCTAAGTTATGGCAGATATCTTCTTAAATATCTCTATCTAGCGCGATTGAATTGATTGGAAAGGGCTTCCACTTAGAAATGGTGCCAAGTCAAGTTTGTTCCCGCAGCCCAGGCGGCGAATGTAAAATATATCACCACGTACAGAAAAGCCATTCATTTCTACAAAACGGACCTCAATTACCACATTCCCCAACCACAAATAGCACTTGACAGTCGCATATAGGCACATTTCTTATGATTCCACGAAGCCCCCCATCTCTTTGGGAAAGAAGAAAAAAAAGTAAGAGAATCTCGCAGCTCTCGTGAACGGCTCTTAAGTGATTGTGAAACGAGACAATGGCTTTTACGAAGCCAACGTATGGGGCGGAATACGTCATAGCGCCCTGGGGCCATTATTAATCACGTAGCGCAGCTACATCAATAACTTTCGAGGGGAGGCAGGGGTGGAAGAAAGCGCCCGCTGATTTCTGGTCAGGAGCGAACGGCTTCATCTGCGAGGAATCCAATGCTTTTAACGAGTGTTGAGGATGGATGGATGAAAACCCTTTTCCTCAACCACGACCGTAAGTCATCAGTAATCTGCTACGATTCCGGATGGAACATTTCCGAACACTGCCTCTTTCCCCCTTCTCCCTATTTGCAAGCGATGTTCTTAGATTGTTTCGGGATTCCTTTTAACATTTGTCGAGATGGTGCCGTGTCAAAGATGCTTATTCAGTTTTGAACACTCGGCGAAGCACTTTTGAGTCTCGGTTGCTGTAGTGGAAAGGAGGGGGTGGTTTTGCTTTTAGATAAATTTAAATGGTATGCATGTCATTCGTCCTTCGACGATAAATCTTTCACTTTTGATTGTCGCGGGACTGAAGAGAAAGTTGAACTGAAAGTTAATCATTACCGATGTCTTTAGATGATTTCGGAAGTTTGAAATGGAGAAGTCATTAATCTAATGCGAATTTTGAGACGCAAAATAGTTTCGAGTGTAGTAGCATCAGAGGAGGTGGCACTCGTAATTTAGATCTCACTTACCGAATCATTTAAATCGAAAAAAAGAAGGAAATGAAGATATAATTATGCAGTTTACAACTAAATTTTCCCTCTTAGTACTTATATTACTCCATCGGTGTCCATTCAAGTGAAAGATAAAATTAAAAATATCTTCTGATTATCCAGTTTTGGTCTTATTCTTTTAAGCTGAAATTTGATACTACTATTTTTCATTTCCAGTAAAGCTTTTTAACAGAGTATCCCTTATATAATAATAGCCTAATCTGTTCGTCTGTCCTCGAATTTATGAATTGGTTGGACCTGGAATGGATAGAGCCATCCATATTGGATTTTTGATGAGTTAGGGTTAGTAAAATTCAAATCGAATTCGCAACCGTTCGAAATCGACCCCTTCCCCCCTTTTCAAGCGTTTAATACCATTATTTCATGTTCTGTTGTCCCCGATTAAGATCAGGAGATTAAATTTATCAATTTATCCCATAATAAATAGGTAACAATAACATTTTTTCTAGCATTATGAAGTCATTCCTTTAACTATCAATACAATCTCATTTAATCATTTATTTTAAATTATTTAAATATCGTCTGCATTACTACCCTTTGGCCTCTTTTCGAGCTTTTAATGCCATTATTTTAAGCCCAGTTTTCCCCGTTAACAGCAGGAGATTAAAGTTATCACATAATAAATAGGTAAAAATAATATTTTTCTATCATTATGACGTCATTCCTTTAACCATCTCATTTAATCATTTCTTATTTTAAATTATTTAAATATCGTCTGCATTATTTTCGTACGTTTCATTACTGAATTTAGATATTACGTAAATAATTTTCTTTTATATTTGTCTTAAATAATAGATTAGGTGCATATGTGATCATTTTAAATTTAATCATCTATTATTTTTTGTTGCAATGAAAATTGTATCATCGATATTAACAATAAAATCTAGGAGTATATTTCATGGACTAATAAATATCTAGCGTTTAAGTTATATATTTTTGAAAATTAAGAAGTTTATTCGTTTATGTGTTTGTTTTTTATACATAACGACACGATTTGCACTCGATTCGCTCAATTTTGGACATCATTCATATATACCGCCAAATAATCCCTGTTAGTATTAAAACCTCTGCTGTCCATCCTATCACGTAATATGACAAGATAAATTAAAATTGGAAACTCATATTCGGTCAATAAAGATAAACAAATTATTCAGCTTGTACCAAATAATTTTCAGCCAAACAACAAATCATTTTTTACCTGCCTTATAGGGTACTTTACAATTCTAGAAAATTAAAAATTTTACTGTTTCCGTCATATGATGGTCTATATGTTAGTTCGATAATAATATCTTTTTTTATAAACATTTAATTATACGATTTAAAACTAGACCTATGGTGTGGGGATCAATTTCATGTTAATCTAACATCGTTTCTATTTTTGTAAAAACATTATGACTCTTGAATTAAAGTTTTTGCATTTTCCTAATACTTGAACAGCAAGCTATTCAGTTATTGTTAATTAAATGCCTATTAGTTTTACGTCTATAAAACTTGTACCCAAAGCTGTTCCTGTAGAATATGTACCTAATGCCCTGGACACATGAGGTAACATTTATGGTCGCCAAATTCGGTTGTTATCCTATAAAATGAAAGTTATCTGCTGTGAAGACTCCCCTCTGTTCCGAGCACGCTCCAAAACGGCTGATCGGATTTCACCTGTTTACCAGGATAATAGCGTGGCGTAGCAGAGTCTGAGATCTTGACAACCGGATTGGATAGACGTTACGCCCCCTGATGGATCACGTTAATGAATCCTCGGGAATTCCGGAATCGGGACAGCCAACGAATGAGAATTCAGCTAAGAAATCTAACTGTAACTTTATCTGGAGTTTTTAAGTAACTGGGATCTTAACTGACCCAAAACACAGTTGGCGGGACCGTAACTGACCCCCTGGTATAAAAAGCCTACAATTTCGAGACTCAGGGTTTTTTCGTCATTTTTTACGTAGGTGCTTTGACCTCGCGGAGGCTTTCGAGCCATCTTTCTAGTTCGGGAGATTCGTAAAGTCCACTCTTATGGAGAGCTACAGAGTCTCTGATACCGAACCGGGGATATATTTTTCTTTCGACTCTGATCGTCGTGAGGAAGTTAAACAGGCAACCATCCTTTGCAGTTCTACATGATTTGGGAATTAGAATCCCCTTGTTAATAGCCGTATTTAATCAAGAGTAAAAGTAATTTCCAATTTTATCTTGACTGTGATCCATTCTTCACGTTACCTCTCACTCGAGAATATTGAAGTCGTCACACTGCGTACGGACAAATACTAGATCCTTTTGATTTTTTTTAGTATATCAAACAAAATATACTAATGCATAACATTTTATCAATTGTTATAGTAAAAATTCTCTTATAAATTTCCTTTCTATTAATATTATTACAGTCTAATCCTGTCTTACTATTGGAAAACAGGTACTCATAGACAAAAGCTATTATTTAAGTTGGCCTCTACTGATATGACCCGATTATCATTCCAGCTTTTTTAATAATATTTTAACACACGAAAAGGACATGGGGACGATCAAAAGACTATACAGACGAATTCCCCCCTCCCATGAAAGGCACTGTTTATACCTAAAATCATAGAATTGATAACTGCTACCCAAAGTCGAGTAGGAGCGAAGTGACATATGGCAGTCGAAATATCTCTTTCTCTATTTACAGAGAAAAAATAAAGTATACCAGGGATTCTCAAACTCTTAGTCACCAAGAAACTGTCAAATTGGAAACTCAACTTGGAACTCTAAATTTTATCTCGCGGTCATCTATTGTACTTGGTAAATGTGACAATAAATATTCTTAATTTTAAATTAAAAATTTTTGGCATGAGTTAAAATTATTTGCAATTTTTTGATTAACATTTATAAAGAAGTCATCAAGTCAAGTATCATTTAAAATATACGTTATATTTTATACAATACTAAATACTTCTATTTTGAGTTATAAATAACTTTTTTATAACCACATACTATTTCGAACTTTTAGATTCCTAGCATTCATTTTCGTCCCCTTGAAAAGTGATGAATCGAGTTTCCTTTGTATATTTAGATTCAAATTGAGTGTTTTCTATCAGTTAGTTGTTGCTTGTTTCCAAATTATTTCCTAGGATAACTTTTTATTCGTATACGTAGTAAGGAAGTATTGTAAGCGTCACAAACACGACTCTAGATTTTGATTCACGTACAAATTTTGGACTTCCCGGAGTTCAAAAATATCATTTTTTGGAATTGTGTGTGTGTGTAAAAACGAAGTCCAATGGCCTTGGGGTAGTGTTTCTCGCTCCCACGACACAGGTCTGAGGTTCAAGCCCCGGGATGGGCAAATGTTTACTCAGTCTTTCATCCCTTCAGTGGTAAACAAACTGAGGACCAATCATGATTGGGAACTAAACACTGGGGGTTCCATATAAGGTTGACCGCTTAACTGGGACATATGCTTCGCACCTTAGGGCCTTTGGTCTAGAAAATGGAGATTGGCCCTGTATGTCCTAGCCCCCAAGTTAGGCTGTTGTGTCGAGGAGTTTAGTTTAGATTATGATTTGAAAACAATAATTCGTGTACATTTAGACTAAATTTGAATACGTACATTATACCAAAATTGTAGTTTTCTATGATCTTCTGGTAAAAAAACTGTTAGCTTTGGAGTTTCCGGTTATTGAATAGCTATTTTCGGCTATTATACACTAAAAGCTGACTGTATATATGTATGTGCGAGTATCTTTTCTCATACCACTGGATGCAGAAAGACGCCAAAAGAATCAAAAGATGGGAAAGAATTCAAGGACATTTCAGCCATTTACATTCCTAAACTACTATTAGATCAAAAGATATTAACTAAAAATCAAACCAAAAAACAGTTTAATTGTCTGGAATACGCATTTTTATTGCTGAGTTAGCAGCAAACAATTGTTGGTATCATTTTCGACCGATGTTTGGTAAAAATGGCCAACACCAATTCTGCCAAACCGTTATTTGTTGAAAATTGTTGAGTTTTTGTATCTTAGGTTTTAACTGTGGTAAAACATTTAATATTTGTGTTGTTAATATATAATATTTAAAAAATAACCTCTCGAAATTATCATATTATCATAGCTAAAGTAGATTATTTATGTGGTAGTGTTCCTACATATTGTAAAGGTAAGAACAAATGTAAAGGAACAAATGTAAAGAAACAGATATAAAGGTAAGAACAAAAATTACTAACGAATTTAGATAATTTTCTTTACTACGAGTATACGAAAAAGTCAAATAGACTCTATTCTCGATCTTTTTAAATAAAAGCATTAGAATATAATTCATTAACATTTTTGATGGAATTAATAATTTATATGAATAATCTATGGGCCAATACGCCTTCTTATAATTGATGCTGACCTGAAAACTTCAAGCATCGCGTGTGCGGGAAGCTTCCAGAAGAAAACAAACTCATTTAGAACAATCAAAATAGAGCTTATTGTAACAACTGTCGTTCAATTAAACACGAATAGATTCTAATTTTGAAAATATTCGGACGCTTCCCGAGAGCCACGCAATTAAGCAATTTCAGCAGCAGATTATTCGTGGCGAATAATTTATTCCACTTCATCATAAGCAGACAGAAATCATTTGCCAACTCTCTGTGTGCCGTTACTTTGCTTCTAGAACTTAATCAAAATTGCACTTTTAGAACACGGTTAAACGGTAATGATATTCTATAAACTACTAGCTACTAATTTACATTTTGAAGTGAGTCGTCTCTTCTCTTTCTCCCTTCTGAAGATATTGGAATTCTTTCATTTCTTTTGCCACTA
>CM063510.1:2596084-2611084 GCA_032207245.1 Pardosa pseudoannulata | reverse complement strand
AGATAGATAGATATAGATATAGAGATAGATATATACTTAAACTATGCAAAAAATAAGCAATTTTTAAAGAGATCTCGGTTTACAAATTGAGCAGTCAGAGGGTTAATAGCAATAATATTGTCTATACATCAGAGAAATTCGAAACATACTCTTAATAACTCAGTATACCAATAAAAGATAATTTTGAAAATGTTTCTAAAATTAACGCTGTATGTCTGAAGAAGATGAAATTTCTTTTAAATTTCTCAAAATTTTCACTTTTTGTAATTATTAGTAATTTAAAGTTACCACCCATTAAATGAGAGCCTCCTTGTTCCGCGACAGCGAAACAAAATCTACGGGGCAACATGATCTAGAAAAGTCCGATTCCCTGTCACACAATACAAATGATATGCCACCTAGAGATAGCAAGATACACGACGCGATTACGATAAGGAGAATTCTAGTTTCAAGTTAGAAGCCTCACGTTTAATCTTTCTTAATATTCTCGTGGTAAACCAGGACTGTATTGTAAAAGAGCAAAATAAATAAATCCAGGCGATTTATCTTTTCCCTTGATCTGGTTGCGTATGTCCTGCCATTAGATCACCTTCGGGTCCTTTTCGGGAGATTCCAAAGGAAAGAGTGCCTCCAAGGTCATTGCCACGAGGTGTTCCGTATTGTAAAACATCTAAAATGTGATGGCAGCGCAATCCGTTACTGCCGAAAAGGCATGAACTTTCTGAGAGAAAGGTTACGAACGAAAGGCTTTCAAGTTCTGTCATTGATCCACTTTGTGACTTCTGGCTTGGTGGCTGTGTATCCGGATGGATGCGGCTGTAATAGATCTGGATGAGAAATGTGTGTGGACAACGCACAAAACCCTACAGATGTGAATCCTCGGGCCTAAGGCAGTCGGGGTTCCAGAATTACAAATAGAAAAGCTCTATCACGCTATGCAGCATACTTCGAAAGGTTGCGCCGATAAACTCTGATGCCACTCTTGTGACATTTTGGCACAATCGCCTCTACCGAATAAACAATTTTTAAATCATACAGACCTACAACAGGAACAGAGTTATTTTATATCCTCAGGAGAAAGAAAATCAAAAACTGCAATAAATAAAATAAGGAATTGCAGCCAATTTAGAAGCCAAATGCCTGAAACCTTTCAAAAGAGTGCAATTTTAAAGAGTGTTTCCTTCTCTACAACGATCTCAAAAATCACAAACCACATTCTAAAAATATTTTTTATAGGACATAAACTAGTACAAGTATATAAGAAATATAGGATTGTACTGGCTATAGACTCCACGAAAACATTCTACAAATCAAATTATCAGTACTTGCTTGTATTTGGTTTTCATTTAAAAACCCTTTAGATACTTCAATGCGCATTTACAACCCTTGACTCTCAAAAATTTAAAACTTTTTCAGAAAAATATACCTATTAGATATAATTGAATATAAAGGCATATAATGCAAACATCCGCAAAAATCATGAAACTAGCAAAGGAAAAGAAGTGTCACAGTCATGGAGGAAAGAGCTAAATAAACTCAAGTTTATCCATCCAAGGAAGACAGAATTTCTTTTAACTTTTTAAATATATAATTCCTAAAATACAAATAATAAAATAATAGTTTTTTCTTTTAAAACGCATTTTATAAAAATAGGAATAATTGATTATTTTCTTTCTTGTTGCTAATAGGATACTAATACGGGATTTCATATAATCACGTTAATTTTTTGCTAATAACACATTGTGTGAGGGTACATTTCGCAGCGGAACTGTACTTGGAGCGGGCGTTTTGAATGTAAATTTAGTTATTCAGTTAAATCTCAATAGATCGAAAATTATTTAATTTTTTAACCAACTTTTCGTATTTTATATTGAAATATATAAACAAATATATTAATAGAAACATATAAATAACAATCATAAGATTTTTGTAAAAAAATATATTTTTTTAGTGGATAAATTTATAATGGTATTGTAAAAATGAAATATCAAATAGAAATAATAGTATATAGTTTTAATTTTTTCGAATTATGTTAAAAATTTTTACATTATAAAAAAATGAAAAGAGCAATCATAAAACTAATAATGTAAAAACTAGTTTTTATTTAGTTTTTATTTGACTAAATTTTTCCAGAATCTATGTAGTAGACAAGATCATTCGCCTTCGTTTTCCTGGATATACCGTTATTTTTGCACCCAGAAACAAACCATGTTGTTACACTAACCCATACTAGTACGTGACCCGCGCTCAAGTATCAATCGTCAGAAAACGTACTAGTAAGTGTCCCGCATACAAATGTTAAGAAATAACTATTTAATGAGATTATAGTATTTGGTCAAAGCAATGACGGAATAGCTTTAAACTTCTATGCTAAGAGTTTAGAATTATTGTCTAGCAACAGTGATCCTTTAAGCATTAACGTTTTATGTCTAAATATAGAAATTAATAGTCTGCATCAGTTTACATTTGATTTGTATGATAAAAGGCCTGATTATAGTTTTGAAGTTATTAAATTTCAGGATTTCAGTTCCTGTAACACAAGTCTATAATTAAAAACAATATACTAGTGCGTGTCCCGCATACAATGTGTTAAAAATGAAATTTTATCTATTTCTTTACTATGGTATTAATGACGATATGAACTAGTGTGTTAACCTCAATTCATTTTAGTTAACAACAAATTGAGGCCGAAGACAGAATTCTTAATGTAAAAAATAATCATGGATGTGATTTGTGCAGTCTAAAATTTACCAAGGTATTTTTATCAACATGATTCTCAAAATATTTTAACAATTACATATAAATGAACCTACAATCTTTTGCAGAGAGGAATTTCACTTCTAGCTTTTCTATAGGTACAAATCCCTTCAAATCCTACAATCTATTAAATAGCAGTATTTTCAACTAAAAATGCAGTATGGTTATTAGCCTAGCCTCCCACCTCCAGCCATAAATTCTGATCTTGCATCTGAAGAAAAGTACTAATTCAATACAAGTTCATCTTATAAGGTCATACTAATATTATAGGCAAATAATGATAATACGGTTATCACGTTTCATGCACTTAGAGTAAATTTTGGTTTGGTTTGGGAGCACTACGGTCTATCTTTTTGAAACACAAGGGCTAATGCCAGGACCAGGACTTACTGCTTAAAGCCGATTCCGAACGGCTGCGAACATCCATGCCATAGTGGGATTCGAACTCACGAACTCCGATTTCGAAGGATTCAGCCATCATTCGGCTTAGAGGGAATTTTAAAACCACAAATATAAATTATTATCATTATTATTAACCTAACACTGTTGTCATTTACTTGTCTAACATTTATACTACTGTTAAGTCTGAAAGATATCGTTTAAAATGAAGATATGGTAAGTAATACATAAGCTTTCATTTAAAAAAATGATTTATCGCACATTAAGCTTGTTGTAAGCTTTTGAAAGTTTATTAATTTTATTAAAAGTAGTTAAGACTTAAGTTTACGTTCTGAGGTTAAAATGGTTGACGTTTATTAAGGAATAAAATAAAAAAAAAAATTCTAATTTTATTCTTTACATTCCTTCTTCACTATTTCAACTCAATGCTTAAGACAGCTATTTCTAGGTTAAAACCCCAGAGAAACAGTTCACAAAATAAAAATAAATTAATAAGGATATAAAATAAATTCTATTAAACTATGCATAAGGAAACTGTGAGAGAATTATATAGTTTTGAAGAACGATGAAATCTCGATTAATCACACTGCAGAAAATACAATTCTTTCAAAGAGATTTTCTGTTTCAGATTCTGTACGCATATAAAGAAACTGATGATCTACATGACTCAAAATGTTCAGACAATGTAGATCGTCGTATGTAGGTGTACTCTGAAGTGCGTCGGTAATTTGTTGAATGAATTATTTGACCCTTGCATCCACCTCAAATGAATTCTGAATAGGAATTACTTCTATTTATGAATAAAAAGGCCACGTGTTAAAAAGTCATTAGCGTTACGTAACTATACTAAATAAAGGTGACCGTTTGTATGTTTGTGATCAGATTTTCGTTAAGAAAGAAATATGCTAAATCAGAAGAGAATCATCAAATTTCTACACAAGTAGATCTCAAAGAGATCTAGTTGATTATAAAACCTTTTCCGTTTTCCGATTCTAATTTTCAGTAATAATCGATATAACTTTAAACGTGAATAGCCTTAAACGAAACTTGTATTTATAGGATGCGTTCGGAAAATGATACACTCTTCTAATTCAAATAAGATTCTCAACCTTTATATTATTTTTTATTTTTGAAAATATGTAATTTATTTTTAACACGTGTGTAATAATTTTTTATACACAATAAATAATTTCATACAACTAAATAAAAGTGAATATGTATTACTGTTATTAGATTTGCATAGAAAGAAGTATCTTAAGGTTTCGAAATTTTTTACTATAAATTAAGACCAAATATATTGTATCTCAATTAAAAATATTAAATAATGTTATTTATTTAATACGTAAAATTGTTTTAATATTGCTTGGTCTTCAATTTTGTCTATGAATGATGAAACTGATATGTCCACTTCAATCGAATAGATATTTTGGGAGCTATTTATAATATATTATTTTATACACATAAATATTTACTATATCGAATCGTTACAAAATTTTTCTTACTTCCTTGTAGAAATAAAGCAGTATTTATACGAAAAAAAAAATTTTTAATATAAAAGCAATACTATGAACATTGTATCAATTTCGATGAGCTATGTTTAAGTTTAAATATAAAGACTGCGCGTGTGCAAGGAAACAAATTTGGAAAATTAAATATTCACTTTGACTCTGCCTGGGAGAGTTTTAAGTTTCGTTACGTCTCTGCGTACGTATCAAAGCGAAACGTTATTGGAAACTTTATAGCCGCATTTAGGTAAAGTACTGTACATCTTGAAGCTGGCTATCCCAAAGTTCTATTTTATATATTTGGTCTAATACCTTGATCACTCGAGGGCTTGAAAAGTCGAATTGTGAGATATGTTTCTTATAGAAGTGTCCAGTTAATTTTGTTTACTACTAAATGCAAAATATTTGGTCGACAACAGACATGGGACTCTGCAGATCTGAAAATAATACGTGTTGGTCTATATTTCTGGAAAAATATATTTTTCAAACAGTTTTTATTTGTATCTAAAATAACTTTATACATAAATAGCTTTTGTCCAAACATTAATGATAAAAATATAAGTCTGCAATTTTTATTTTAATATAATAAACATTAGTATGTAATAATAATAAATGATAAAGAGACCTTTTTTATAACTAAAGATAGTTGTACAAGTTTCAATAAATTTAGTTTCTACAATATTAATAAAAGGCTAATAAATAAAGCATTGTCAGCAAAGTTTTAAATATGGCTATGCTTGCTAGTGTTTATATACGAAATTAAAAAATTTTTTTCTAATAAAATAATAAATTATAATTTGTAAAAAGTTTTAAATTTTTGGTACGCATTAACAGGTATCGTGTTTTGTATAAATGTATGCGGAATAAAATATACAGAAATAAAAGAAATAATATGTGTTAAGTAATAAAAGAGTAGTTTTAAATTTAATCATCGATTATCTTTTGTTGCGATAAAAATTTTACTGTCGGTATTAATATCAAATTTATTTCATAAAATTCTAGGAATCTATTTCACGGAATAATAAATACCTAACTTTTAAATTATATATCTTTAAAAATTTTGTTCATTTTTTTGTTTTTTACATAACCACACGGTTTAACTAAATCAATTCAATGCGATTCTAAACTGCCTTCACAGTATCGAGAGACTTTAGAGGAGTATGAAGATAAATTATTGAGCGTGTAGCAGATAATTCACAGCCAAAAAACAAACCATTAAATGCTTCATACGGTACTTTACAATTCTGGAAAATTAAAAATTTTACTAATCCCGTCATATGACTGGCTATATGCTATTTCTTTTAGATAGATGAATGGGAAATTATGTGTTTACAAATAAGGTTCAAATCTTAAGAGTTTTTCTTTTATTTCTGCTTATTAATGGAATGTTGTTACTAGAATTATCAGTCTGACGTCGTTGTATTACATCTTCGTATGTCTTGGAATGTACAAAGTATTTCGAGAAAAAATATAATTATTCAGTTTGAAGTCAGTATTTTTATTTATTTATTTATTTTTTGTCCCAGGTTCTGTTTTTTTTTTTAAGATCCTTAATATTAGGTAGTTGTATTAAACCGTTTGTCTTCTTGAAAACTATGTGACATATGGTGCAAGAAAGCGTAGATGAGATCGAGCCTATGACATTCTTCAATTTCGATAATGAATGGCCGTGAAATGCGATTCGAGTCTAGCTTATTCATATGTTTCACTAAAGAGCATCATCATTTTTAATTCCCATCTGGAGTCCCACGCAGTAATTGCCAGCGCCGCATCTATAATCCGACGCGAACACTCCAATGATATTCAATTAACCCCAAGACTCGCAAAAAAGCAAATCACCCCCCGAAAACACATGCCCGTCCAAACAAATAAATAACTTGACAGTGTCTTCTCCCTCAGTCGGAGAAAAGCATTACGGCACCAGTCATTCTACCGAAAACAAATATACTACACAGATGAAGCGAACGGCCCCAACTGTTCCCTATCTATCTATCACCCCCCCCCCCTCTCCCGAACAGTTCCGCGAACGAACGCTGGAGAAAAAAATAGACCAGTCCCGGTGATTAATCGACGCTCGCTGATCCTCGATTGGCCGAATGCCACGATTCGGAATCGGTGATATTCGGCCGAAACCCGACACCCCTCGGCTTGTGGTGGCGCGACCTTAAAGGGACAAATCTGTCGAACGATTTCGTTAGGGGTTGTTTTTTCCTCTCTGCCAGTCGGTGTCGTCTGTCTCCGACCCATCTATCATCTCCCCCCTTCCACGTGACAAGAAGTCTCCAGAGCTCTCTCTTTTTGGGGTCCTCACGGTAGCGGAGCCCAACTTGTGTAAACACCCCAGCGGAAGAAGGTGATAAATTTATGATTGGAGAGAAACGGCATTCTCATTGCCGCATCTTTCCGAGAAGACAGCGAGCAGGTCTCCTTAATTTGATTCCTCCGAATTCCGGTGATTTTTAAAAACAGGCGGTGGATCTGTCTTTACCACTTCCTTTCGAAAGAGTTACTGCATCTTTGCGGTTCGGAAGAGAGAAGATAAAAAAAAAGAAGAGTAAATAGGTGAAGTATCGAGTCGAGAGTAGAGGGAGTTACGAGCTTGGATTTCAAGCAATCTCCATTCTGTTATCAAGAAAATAGAAACATTGCATTTATCGGGGAAGATTTGGCTTTAAAAGAAAAGTAAAAAGCAAACACATAAAGAGTGACCCGTAAATGCAAATCGTCAGTTGATTTTACATGATTGTCAAACACAGTTCTATTCCTATCAATTCTTCAAAGACTAAAGTGAACAAACAATCAGGCGAAATTTGCCCAGACGAACATTGTTTCATAATTCTATCTCATGAAATTGTGAA
This sequence comes from Pardosa pseudoannulata, assembly GCA_032207245.1. Taxonomy (NCBI): domain Eukaryota; kingdom Metazoa; phylum Arthropoda; class Arachnida; order Araneae; family Lycosidae; genus Pardosa; species Pardosa pseudoannulata. Next base: position 2,603,565 of record CM063510.1, on the reverse strand, counting down.
AAACAACTGAGAAGAATCTGAAAGGGTGCTTTAATATCCGTAACCCGAAAATTAATATAATCATTATCACTACAGACAATTAAATGAGCTTGGCCCATCGAAGTGGCATTAGAAAAAAATAATTAAATTATTACTAATTACTACTTTAAACCCATTTTTTTTAGTATTTGAAATAGTCCAAGTTCATTTTTAACAGTCTTTATAACTTTGACATTTATCGTCATTTTAACTTGTAGAGTATGAAATAAATGTTAGATAAAATTAATATATTGTGAACAGAAAAAATCTCTTCTCTTTGAAATTAAAAAAATTATTATAGATATTTTGTAGGAAACATAATCTATTTTAATTATTATTATACTTTTCTGCTTCCAATGAGTTATTATGATAGCATATACGTTTTATTTTGAGGCCTAAACAGTATCCAAAGTATAAAAATGACCTTCATTAGGAGCATTTTCAATAATGCTCCTTTTAAAACCATTAATAATTTATAATTATTACCATTTTATCTTGACACTGTAAACACTTTCACACAAATTTATCGTTATTAACATATTAAGTTTTTAAGATAAGTGAAACCAAAATTAACTCTGAATATCCACTGTCCCCTTTACAAGTCTATTTTGAGTAGCTCAATTACTACAGCTATTTTAATTATTATTTTCTGTTTCCAGCGAGTTATTACGATAGCTTTTACCCTTTATTTTAAGGCCTAAATAGTATCCAATGTATAAAAATGGCCTTAATTATATGTAACAGAAATGCGCATGGAACATTTTCAATAATGCTCTTTTTGAAACCACTAATAATTAATAACTTGTAAATATTAAGATTTTACCTTGACACTGTAAATGTTTTCATACAAATATATCGTTATTAACATATTAAGTTTTTAAGATAAGTGAAAACCAAAATTCACTTTGAATTTCTACTGTCCCCTTTACAAGTATATTTTGCGTAGCTCATTTGCTATAAGTATTTTTATTATTATTATTATTACTATTATTTCTGTTTCCATCGATTTATTTCGATAGTATTTACGTTTTATTCTAAAGCCTAAACAGTATCCAATGTATAAAAATGACCCTTATACGTAACAGAAATGCGCATGGAATATTTTCAATAATGCTCTCTTTGAAACCACTAATAATTAATAACTTATAGTTAAGATTTTACCTTGACACTGTAAACACTTCCACACAAATATATCGTTATTAACATATTAAGTTTTTAAGATGAAGCCAAAATTAACTTTGAATTTCCACTGTCCCTTTTACAACTTTATTTCGACTGGCTCAATTACTTGAAGTTTAACAAGTTTAATAGAGGGAACAACTCAATAAATGGGGTGACGTTTTAGACAATGGTAAATAAATATCTCTTTAAATATTATTTTAGTCATTAGCAGCTGAAGTACTTTATTCTAGAAAATCATCCTTTTATTCTTAAAAAATAATAATTATCAGAAAAAACTGCCGTTCTGAAAAATTTAAGTGAATCTGTGAAGCATTTTTTCCTAAGCATTTTACTCTGTGGGTAAAACCACAAACTGTCTGCTAAACAATAGGGGTTTTCTTCGAGGTTCCTATTAAGAGAGAGCTTCCGTTGTAACTTGTCACCAAAGAAATGATTATAACAGTAACGAATTGCCTCCTTCATCCTTAACCGTCACACAAAAAGCAAAAACAGTTCTGGATCGTCAATGAAAACCATTGTTAGGGAAGACGAATACTTTTTCAGAAACCCAGCCTTCACCTGAATTTCTTCTTAAACTTACTTTGTTTCTATATAATCAGCTTAACATTCTCAATGATTTACTCCAAGTTTAATTTAGCATCTTTCAATACAAGATGAAAAAATATTGTATTTTTTAGACCTTTCTCTTCGTGAAGCAAGCTTCTGTGACATATATAAACAAATTTTAAATGAATGGGAGGGGAATTTTTTTCGGAAAGATTAAGGTACTGATGTAACTGGTGCTTCATTTTTTCAAAAAGATTCGAGAACATAAGCGAGAGTCCCAACTTTTAATTTACTTTTAACTAACTTATGAAAGCAGAATCTCATACCGATCGAAAGTGAAAGATACGAAATCAAAAAATAGTTAAATTTTCTCCCCTCAAAATGAAAACGATGGGCCCTGGCCTTCTCAATAAGCTTTTTTCAAGACATCTTTATGGAGGCCAAGTTCTTCCAGTTTCTTTTTTATTTATGTACCTGAATGTCTCTTTCTAGGCAGTCTGTCCATCTCAGGTTGGGTCTTCCACATCTTCGCGTTCCTGTAGGTTTTACATCGAAGACCTTTTTGTTGTTCGAACAATGTCCATTCTGATTAGATTGCCCTGCCTACTTTATTCTTTGCAATTTGAGGAAATTTACTATGTCAGGTTCATTATATAAATTATATAGTTCTAAACTTGATCTCTTGAGCCATATATTATTTTTTTGTATTCCGCCAAATATACTTCTAAGGATTTTTCTTCCACAGGTCGCCAATACCTTTTCATCTGACAAAGTTGTTGCCTAGGTTTCACATGCTTAAGTTAAAACTGGTCTTATTAGACATTTGTAAAGTAAAGGTTTTGTTTTCTTTTTTATTAATCTTGATTTTATATATTTTCGTAGGCCATAAAACATTTATTTGCCATCTTAACTCTCTTGTGGATCTCTGATGGCATGTTCAGTTTAGGATTATTCCTATACAATTCGTTTCATATGTTTCAGTTCATTGATACATCAGATTTATACAACATATTCTACAGTTCCTACCCATTCGGGCAAAAGGGTTGAGTGCTGCCTTCTAAGGTTTTTTTCTTATTCCGGTGTTGATCACGTATGGTTGATCAAATCTGATCTAACGATGCTCTTTCGAATTATATATCGTTCATGTTTATACGATAATTTTAAAAAATCCATAAAGTCTTTACAGTTTTTTTTTTTAAATATCTTTTTTTTATTTATTCAAACGATAAAATATGTTGATCAAATCTGATCTAACGATGATCAAACGAATGGCATATTTCGGTATGTCAGTTTCCGTCATGGGGGGCTAACTTTATTAGGATTTTAAACCTCACTGTGAGCATGTACATATCCGTTTAGAATCAATTTTAAGCAGTAGATCCTAGTCTCATTGTTGTTTTTGTTGCTGACACTTAGATGAGCCGAGCACGTAAGCCAGAAGCTACTTGAATTAGGTGGATAGAGCATCTTTCGCTTGAAGAGCACAGGTAGTGTGAAACAATGATTTTGCTCAAATAGGTCCTCGTAATTTAAAGCAAGGATCAAGTACAAGATCATCAGGCCATCTCCAAAGGTATCGTTTGGAAACTTGGATAACATTGCGAGCACAAACCTATTTTACGTGCCCCAACCAACATTTAAATAATAAAGTCATTGACATGACATAAAATATGCCATTCGTTTGATTATCGTTAGATCAGATTTGATCAACATATTTCATCGTTTGATCAATTAATAATAAAAAGATATTTTAAAAAACCTGTAAGGGGGGGCTAACTTTATGGATTTTTTAAAACTATCGTATAAACATGAACGATACATCATTCGAAAGAGAATCGTTAGATCAGATTTGATCAACCATTTTTGGCGTTTGATCAATACCGGAAGTGTTCCAAAATAGCCCCCAAAGGTGCCCCAAAACCATAATGTTAGCCCCCCCTGCAGTTTTTTTTAAATATTTTTTTTATTAATTGATCAAACGATGAAATATGTTGATCAAATCTGATCTAACGATGATCAAACGAATGGCATATTTTGGCATGTCAGTTTCCGTCATGGGGAGGGGGGCTAACTTTATTAGGGTTAATGAATACGGATCTTTGGCCGGCTAGAGCTTCGATCTCGAAACCCCCTCGTAACAAAAACGAGAGATTGTTGTCTTTGCAAACTGATCTGCCATGGCTCCGTCCATCTCATTTGCCTTCATATAACAAAAAGTAGTTAGTAGGTCTCCCGGTGCAAAGCCCTAAAATAATAAAGGAACGTAAAGGAAGTAAAGGAACGTTTCTTGTTAGTGTAAAATTGCTTAACATTTAAAGCCTATATACGGGATCATTATTTTTTTAATTTTTAAATTTAAAGTACCTCATGAGCATAAAAAAATGGTTTGTTTTTGTAAAATTTATTTCAGCAAAAAAATTGTCATTTTTTAATCTTTAATATATATTATTATTATTTAAAAATATATAAAAGAAAATTATTTACGTATTTAAGTTTAAAAGATTTAATAATGCAGTGTATTTAAATAATTTAAAATAAGAAATGATTAAAAGTAATTAAAGAAATGATATTTTTAGAATAAATGTTATTTTTTTTATTAAGCGATAAAATGATAAGTTCAAACTGTTCAAACTGAAAAAAGGGTAAATAATGTTATTCACAAAAAAATAGATTTTTTTAAACGAGGACTCTTTTCCCTAGTGAAGAAAATACTTTGCTTAAATTGCTGTTTAAATGTTAAAATGTTACTTTTTTGAATAGCTTAATCCTGTCATGAATAATATGGATGTTATTTAATGAACATTATAAATAAAATACAAATAATATATTTTTTCAAGATTTGGAATATACTTGTTAAATTAAATATTTTATAAATGAAATAATGGTAGTTTTGTTAACAAATATGTATATAACGATAATTTTTTATTAGAAGTGTAAAGTCTATGAGGCAGGTAAAAAAATGGTTTGTTTTTTGGCTAACAACAAAAAAAATAATCAATGATTAAATTTAAAAAAAATATAATCAATAAAAAAAAAAAAAAAATTAAAATAAATAATTAAAATAAAAAAAAATAAAAAAAAATAAAATGAAAAAAAAAAAAAAAAAAAAATAAAATAAAAAAAAAATAAAATAATAAAATAAAAAAAAAAATAAAAAAAAAAAAAAAAAAATAGTGAATTTGGAGGAAAGAGTATTTTTCCCTATGATATGAAGCAAATATATACCAATTTGCTTTAGAATTAGATCGATAGTTTAGGAAAAGATAAAATTTACTCGCTTTGAATTGATCGCTATCATGCCTCTATCCATTCCAGGTTCAGCTATTTTATTATATTTTATTTTTATAACTTATAGATTTTTAAGTATTATTTCCTTATTAAATTATTAATTAAATATTTTTTATTATAACAAATAAAATACAATTGGTACAAAATAAACAATTTTTAGAGCTTCATAAAATATTGATTTATTTATTTATAACAAACTAAAGATATCTGTTATCTGTTTTAATATTGAATAACGAGTTACTAGGCTAAACTGTAGAATCTGGTTCTCCTTTATACTTCATAGCTATTTGCATAAATTAGATTAACTACAATCTTCTCTATAGCACTTTCAAATTAAATATTTTCATTTTATACACCCATCATTTGTAAAATGAAGTTTTTATCCAGATATCATAGATTACGATTAGCTGTATCAATAATTATGAAGCAATCTGTATGGAAAATCAGAACGCCCTGACAAAGGTGTTCTGTTAGACACGAAGTTTTAAAGAACAAAAAACTATATGAAAATACCAACAATTATTTTTGATTATTCACATGAACAATATCCAATTAACTCACAAGAAAGATCCTTATTCAATTATCCCTCGTGTTGTGAAAAAACTGACCGTAGCGTTCCAAACAAACTAAACTTAATAAGCTCCTTATGTAAATATATATATGAAAAAAGACTACTTGGAACCGTAAGCTTCAGAAATACTTTTTTTTAACTACGTGTTTGCTTTTATAAATATTGTGGATATTAATAAATTTAGTTTATTTTTGTGACCCCGACAACAACAACCAAAAGAGCAAACAATATAAACTAACATGCATGCTTTAAAATAAATAAGAGTATAAGATTATATTTTACAAGAAGATTTTAAAAAATCATTTGGGAATAGTAGCTAAACTTTTAATGTTCTCTATTTTTTCCTCACTCACTCTCTCGCTCTCTTCTCTAAAACTCTCTCTCACTCACTCACTCACAATCATTAACTCTCCCTCTCTAACTCACTCACACACTCACTCACTCTCTTTAACTCTCCCTCTCTAACTCACTCACTCTCTTTAACTCTCCCTCTCTAACTCACAATCTTTAACTCTCCCTCTCTAACTCACTCACAATCTTTAACTCTCCCTCTCTAACTCACTCACTCACTCACTCACTCTCTTTAACTCTCCCCCTCTAACTCACTCACTCACTCAATATCTTTAACTCTCTCTTCCTCTAGTGCTCATTCACTTTCTCTAACTATCACTCATTCACTTTCTCTAACTCTCATTCACTCACTCACTCATTCAGTTTCTCTAACACTCTCTCACCCATTCAGTTTCTCTAACTCTCGCTCACTCACTCACTTTCTTTAACTCTCCCTCTCTAACACTTTCTCACTCAAATTCTCCCTCTCTAACTCACTCAGTTTCTCTATCCTTCTCCCTTCTCTAACCCTCTCCCTCTAACCCTCTCTAACTCTCTCCTTCTCTCTCTAACACTCTCACTCACTCTATCTCTAACCCTCCTTCTCTAACTCTCTCTCTTATTCTCCCTTCTCTAACCCTCCCTCTGTAACCATTTACCTTTAACTCCCTCCATTATTCTAACACCCTCACTCTCTCTAATACTCCCTCTCTAACACCCTCACTCACTCCCTCTGTGTCTCACTCACTCGCTATTTTTCTTTCCCTCCTTTTCTCTCTCTCTCTCACTCAAACTATCTCTCTAAACTCCCTTCTCTAACCCTCCCATTTCTAACCATTTCTGACTAACCCTCTCCTTCACACTGTAACTCACGCCCTACCGTTCACCCACTCTCTCTAACTCACTCACTCACTCACACTATCAATCTTTCGCTCTTCCATTCTCTCTTCTCCACACACACACACTAAAACTTCATTCCACTTTTATATACATTCTCTTAACCAAACGACCCATTACGTGCATTAAAAAACAATGTAACTATAATTTTATTTTCAACTTAAATATTAATTTTTAAATGCTGAAAAAGTTTATTAAGTGAAAATTAATATATTTAAAGGATGAAATAACTGTTCAAATCATTTATATAGTTACTGTAATATTACAGTTTCTCTATAGGTGAATTTTTTGTACTTTAGTAGACCAAAAATAATAATAAATAAATAAATAAATCTGAAATTGAAATAACACTAAAATTTTATTTATAAGATTGATTGTTTTAATAATTAAAACGAAAAAAGATCATTTGTCGTTGTACGATTTGGTATGATATGGTTTCAATTATTTGACAATGAATCATCTTATCAATTTCAGTATTTCATTAGCTGACTGTCTTATATTTAGATTATGTAATCTAAACTGAAATCATTAATCTTATCTCGTATTGAATGCAAAATAGTATTTATAATCATTATCCCGATAATTTTTCATAACTTGATAGACAGTAATCTGTTAAACAGAATCTTGATTTCTTTTTAGATGTCAGAAA
>CM063510.1:2551084-2588584 GCA_032207245.1 Pardosa pseudoannulata | reverse complement strand
GCAGATACCTGAAAGACAGGATTGTCAAACTCCTTTTACGCCAAGGGCCAAGTGGTCCGTTGAAAATAAGAAAAGGTGCCACACTCAAATTTTCGAGAATTTTGAGTTTATTACAAAGTTTCTCAATTTTTAAAGCTTTACTAAAACAAAACAAACCACTAATTAAAGTATTACATGTGTTAGAGCTGAAAATCTGACATCTCTTACTTGTCACGAATCTTTCTGCATCTGGAGAAAATGATTGTGCAAGAGCTATTTTCAATGTGGCAATCAAGTGCGCATGGGTGCGCACAGAACGAATCTTGATTTATTGATGTTCATCAGCGAAAACACTTGTTCACAATCATATCTAATTATAAACATGCACCTGAGCCTTGACCCACATATTGTTAATTTCGGGCAGGTCTGAGGCTAAATCGTGTTAAGTTTTGGAGCGCAAACATCAGCAAACTTTAAGAACGCTGTCGCATTAGAGTTCTGTGAGTTCCATTTCCAAGTTATCTTCTACTTTTTCATAGCAAAGACTGTAAGTAACTCGTCTTTACTTTCCATGCTTTGTGCAATGAATGGAAAGTAAAGAAGAGTGTATTAAAGATGCATTAAAGACCGTTTAAGGCACGCGAGTTAGGTAGCGTTACTAGCTGAGCCGCATACGGTCAGTTTCATATCCCTGCTGTAAGAAAACTCGAAATTTTGGAGGCTTATGTATCTTTACTGTCAGCTACTTTTTATTGAAATTGAAATTAAAAGAATTGTTCTTAACACAAAAGAGCAGCATTATATGCTTCTATAAGTTTGTTTACTAGAAGTGAGTTAAGTTTTCTCTGGTTTCAAGATGTTTTTTCTTTCAGAGCTTTTTAGCTATTTAAATTTACCTAAGTACTTAATGGGAAATAAAATATAATTATGCGTAAACTGCAATTAAAAATTTGTTTTCTAGTCTTAATTTAGCAAAATTATCAAACAGTTCACCCTAATTAGATTATCTAAAGCATTTTGTTTGATCTATAAAACAGTTAAAAAAAACCTTTCCAAAACAGCAGTTTGACTGGACCCTTCATAAACATTGTCCCTAGATATTTATTTTTCTATGCGGTTCTACAAGCTGTAATAGTAAAAAATGTTTTATGTTCATATTTCTTTTACTCTGTGCTGTCCATGGTAAATTAGATTAAAGATATTCACCTATATATACTCCTTAGAAACTGTTCAGGAGTTAATGGGCAAAACTACAATGTACTGAATAAGTCTTAGCCTGAATTTCGTATTTTCTCTGAAAAGATCTCCATTTCTCCACATACATGTTTGTGTATGTGTATATGAATGTAAGAAAGTAATGCTATTGCAGACTAGTGTGTTAATCTTTCTTTCGATAATGTCCATTAATATTTGAATTGGTCTCAAAGAAAAAAAAATCCCCCTAAATATATGCAAATTGCCTGAATCAAATTTAATTATAATTAAGCACAGTTAAATACTAGTAAAGGAAAGCTTTCGGGGCAAGATTAAACCACTTTAAAGCCCTAGACATTATTTTCTTATGAGTCACTCCTTCTCCCACAAGAAATAGAGCGCACAACAGAGTATAAAACAATAAATAAAAAACTTAATATTGCGAAAAAACTAAAACAAATCTTAAATTTTTATTGGTGAAAAATATTTAATATACAACAATAGATTTTAATTTTTTTAGAAAAATTTGTTTATGTATGAATTAAAAAAGAAAAATAGAAATTTACTTTCTTAAATGTCCAATAAAGTATAATTATGCGTAACTTCAATTAAAAAATCTTGTTTTCTAGTCTTAATTCAGCAAAATTATCAAATATTTCACCCTAAATTAGATTATCCAAAACATTTATTTTATGTATAAAAAAGAGAATATAGTTTTGATTTACAAATACTTCCAAAACAGCAATTTGACTGAACATTTCATAAACCTTGTCCCTAGATATTTAATGTATCTATTTGGTTCTACAAGCTGTAATGGTCAAAAATGTTTTATGCTCATATTTCTTTTACTCTGTGCTGTCCATGATAAATTAGATTAAAGATATTCATCTATATATACTCCCTAGAAACTGTTCAGGAGTTAATGGGCAAAACTCCAATGGATAGAAAAAGTCTGAGGCTGGATTTCTTATTTTCTCTGAAAAGACCTCCATTTCTTCACATACACGTTTGTGTATGTGTATATAAATATAAGAAAGCAAGACTATTGCAGACTAGCGTATAAATCTTTGCTTCGATGATGTCCATTAATATTTGAATTGGTCTGAATGAAAAAAAATTGCTCTAAATATATGCAAATTGCCTGAATCAAATTTAATTGTAACTAAGCACAGTTAAATACTAATAAAGAAAAGCTTCCACGGATAGATTAAGCCCCTTTAATGCCCTAGACATTTTCTTATCAGTCACTCCTCCTTCTCCCATAAGAAATAGAGCATACAACAAAGTATAAAACAATAAATAAAACAACCTAAATATTGCGAAAAACTAAAACAAATCTTAAATTTTTATTAGTAAAAAATATTTAATATACAACAATAAATTTTAGTTTTTATAGAAAAGTTTGTTTATAAATTTAAAAAAAAATAGAAATTTAATTTCTTAAATGTCCAATAAAGTATAATTATGCGTAAACTGCAATTAAAAATTTTGTTTTCTAGTCTTAATTCAAAAAATTATCAAATATTTCACCTTAATTAGATTATCCAAAGCATTTTGTTTGATGTATAAAACAGGTAAAATAATTTAGTTTTGATTTACAAATCTTTCCAAAACAGCTGTTTGTACTGAGCCTTTCAGAAACCTGGTCCCTAGATATATATTTAATTTATCTATGCGGTTCTACAAGCTGTAAGAGTTAAAGTTGCTTTATGTTCATATTTCTTTTACTCTATGCTGTCCATGATAAATTAGATTAAAGATATTTATCTATACATATTCTCTAGAAACAGTTCAGGAGTTAATGGGCAAAAATCCAATGTACTGAAAAAATCTCTGCCTGGATTTCGTATTTTCAACGAAAATATCTCCATTTCTCCACATACACGTTTGTGTATGTGTATATGATTGTAAGAAAGTAATACTATTGCAGAATAGTGTGTTAATCTTTCTTTCGATGATGTCCATTAATATTTGAATTGGTCTCAAAGAAAAAAATATTTCGCTAAATATATGCAAATTGCCTGAATCAAATTTAATTGTAATTAAGCACAGTTAAATACGGCGTATTTAGCGTCTCATTTATTATTACTGACTTATTTTTATGTATTCTAAGTACCAATGATAGGAAATAAAATCCAATTTCCATATGATATCTCCTCTCGTATCAACCATTTCAGGATTTTTTTTTCTCCATCCTCCATCCTTTCCCTTCGAACTCTTCAGACAACCCCACAAAATTGGATTTAATGAAGAGCAGAAGAAAACTTATTTCCGACCGATGTTTTCCCCTTAATCGAGCGGTGGTCAATACTTTGGGAATAATTAACCACCGCCAAGAAAAACATCTTTCCGTTCACCAAAATTATGCGCCTCACGGATGGGAAGGGAGAAGAGAGGGAGAAAAAAAAACGTGAAAATGAGTAATTACCTTTAATTACCCAATTTGTAAAAACGTCTTTGCACCCGTGGATGGGAGGTACACGTTAAGTGTGGGAGAACATGCCAGGGGGACACACGCATCATTTTTTCCTTCTTTTTTTCCCCTTTTTCTTTTCTTTTTTTATATACCTGAAACGAGAAGACGGGGCACTTGCCTAAACAATTATGATGAGATTTCGTCTAATTCAATTTATTCCGAAAGAGTTTTGCATACAAATGATTATCGTCTTAGCACGCGATACTTGGGGAGGGAGGTGAGATGCTGAACTGCATCGTGCGCCATCTTAGTTCAAACGGAGGGTCCGAAGAAGGGAAGATAACGGATATGTACCCGGAGAATCTTTTTTGACTCTGAACCCCAAGCTTTCTTAGAAATGCGAATAACTGATGAGGTTCAAATAAGAGCCTTATCTCAGACTTGCAATCGGACCAATGTTGGAGGATATTGTAATAATTTTTGTCGCTGGCAGGGGAATCTCAATTTTTCCATAAAAAAAGGAAGATAAGACATGATATAAGGTTCAAAACATGTTAATCTTGTAAGTCAACGATGGTATAGACCAAATCCTCAATGATGTTGTACTTAAAACAATAGAACTGTCGACATGAAAATAAAGGTGGCAAATCTGCGTATTTTTCTGAAATATTTTGATCTTGAGCGATGGAGACGCATTTTAAATTGTAGAAAAGATGATTTATATTTCTACTGGACTTGAAAAGTTAAGTTACACATCAAACTTTCTAAATTTCCTCAAGAAGATTGATAAGTACTATAAATAATAAATTACCGGATGGTTTTAGAGATTAAGATACAGAGGTTATGAAGTTTAAAGTACGTAGATTAAGGATAAACAAAAGTTACCCATACTTAATCTACGGTGAGGAGCGATCAAACCTAAATTCAAACTAAGATTCAACAAAATTATTGAAAACTTATAAATTTGTATAATCTATCTGCAAAAACTATAAAATTATATAAAATTTAAAAACAGGCAACCCCATTTAGCTTTGTTCTAAAAATAGCCGTTTTACCATCTAATTTTTTTAAGAATATAAATTTTATATACTACTTCTGATATAATGCAGGAAGTTACTGTTAATAAAAATCTAAAACCAGTAATTCCAAAACTATGTTTTATTTATCAAAGATATATCTTTAAATACATTTAAATGATTTAAGATCATTAAAATTTTGGAATGGATGAATTTAAATTGTTCTCGACTTTAAAATAAACTGAATAATAAGATTACAGTTGTTTAGCTATCGAGTAAGGAAATGCTTTGGAAATGCTATCTATAGCATGATATTGGGATTTAGTAGTAAAAATTTCTTTCATGATACATATGATAATGCATATTCCTAAGTATGAAAACCTTATTAAAAAATACATGGCAAAATATCTGAATTTTTATAGAAAAACATTTTGGCAATAAGAGCGTATTTCTTTAATAGTTCATACATTGAAAGGAAATATTAGGAAGACATATTTAATAAATAAAATAAGATAGTAATAAACATTTGATAATCTCGGGAGCTAAAAGGGATTAGTTTAGAGTTTAACATATTTATATTTTTGCTATTACATATTTCAAAATAAAACATTTAATCTTAAGCATATTTTATACATCAGCTACTTAAAAGTGTTTTTAAAATTAAAAGTAATAAAAAGTAATAATAAATCAATATTTATTGTGATTATAACACCCTAAATAGTTTAATGCAGATTATTTTTTACCCCGAGGTCTTAAGTTGAAAAACTAATTTTGTTAAATAACTTATCTTGCTCTTTAAAATTGTGTCATTCACAGAATAAAACATATTTACTGAATAATTGACTTTTAACCCCGCTGAAAAGGTCAAGGAAACTGCGAAAAGAAATGAAATAACTGTAGTTTAGAAATCATGCAAACAGAAGTTCTATTTGATCTTCAAAAGAGTTTCCTGTCTGAGCTTAAAATCTCCTTCCTGCAACGCTGCAAAGGTTTGTGAAAGACACCATTTTTATTACTATTTTAACTATTAAAAGTCATTATCCAAAAAACTCTGAAGTGTGATGATGATGACGATTTACTTCTACGCTTATTTCTCTGTAGATCTTACAAAACTGTCCGCAGTAATAGTTATATTTGTAGACGATTTATGTCAAAATCCCAAAGCAGACATTTGAGAGGGAAGTTTAAAAAGCTGATTTTCTCTTTTTTGGGTGTAAAGTTTGAGACCAAGGTAAAAATTATTCTTCTACTCGGGTTTATGTCAGAAGTTGGGATTTAAGCTTAATCTAAGGGAATCATCAGCCAAGAATTGATTTGTGAATATGGTAAAATCATCTAATTATAAAATAGATTAATAAGTCCTACTAAGTCATGGGGTGTCTAATGTCGTTCAAAATGCACATTCAACATTCTTATTAGGATTTATTTCCATAAAATCATCGTGCAGTTAGTGACGAACAAGAGAAAAGATTCTACTGAGACATTACGAGTATAGAAACGCCATATCAAGATTGCTTGCAGCCCAGACATGTTAACTGACTAGTGTTAGGTTCTAAAGAGAATATTTGGAATCCCTTGAGAAAAATAGAACATTTCATTGAACTTCGTGAATGTTTGATGTTACTGTAAGGTTTTACTGTATAAAATATGCATAAATATATGTATAGCCTCAAATATAATAGTACTTCAATGAATGATACAGATTAATAAGAAATAAGTTGTCGTAAGTGTTTTTTAACCATTACTTTCGATAAAGATTAAGTAATCTTATAAAAATACTATACAAGTTGCAGGTTTTGCACAGTTAATTTCAAATTCTATGAAAATTCATTAATTGTAAATTATTAATTTCAATTCTGTTATATATAAAAAAGAAGTTTTATAGACTTGTGTATTTTTAGATTTGGTGTGGTTTGGTTTGGAACCCTAAGGGCTAATGTTTCGCTGCATGAGGTCTAATAAGACCGGTATTTACTGCTTAAAGCCACCTCCGAATGGCTACGCACATCTATGCCAATAAAGAATTTGGAACCCACAAACTCCATTACTACTAATAATTTTAGTCAAACCTACAGAATAACAACAGTTTATTGTTACTTAAAAAATTGATCCAATTATAAAAATAATTCTGTATGAACATTCATCAAAAATTCTCTCATTATTATTGCATACACTTATCTCAGTTTTAATGGGATAATGGGACGTGGTCATCATATATTTAACCATTCTTCACAAAGACTAAGATTAAAACATGTTTTACCCAAGAAACTTTCTCTGGGTTTCCTACATTTAACGTGGGAATAACGTCAATTAGATTTTTTTTTTAAAGTTTCTCACTCCACATGGTAGGTTTTTACCGGGGTCAGGCTGAATGAGTGCTGGCAATATTTTTTCGCCCCCACAAAAAAGTCGTTAGTGAGAATGAGTAAAGATGAGATGTAACTGTTACTACGGATAGCTTCGTCCCCTCAAGCCATAAATGATGATTTAAGGTGACACCGGAGGATCAAGTTATACGAAGGGGAGTGGGGGATTCTGTGAAAAACATCCTCCCAAGATTCCGTGAGAAGACCATAGGACCTTAACTCAGGATCTCTACGGATTTTTTTTTTTTGTTTTATAAATGGATCACAGCCACGTAAAAAACGGTATTAATGTAAAGATAATGATTATGAAAAAATGGAAACACCAGATGACTCCCTCTGCAATTTAGTCTGGGTTGCATTATCTATATACCGTAGGTTATTTCTTCACATGCTTGTTACAAGCATAACTGTAATTGGATCTACGAGACATGGCAAAGAATCACTGCACTGCAAGTACGTCTTGCATTGGCAGTTATGCATGTCTGATCGAAATAACAACTTGTAGATCAAATTTTACACGATAAAATTTTATCCATGCTTTCTTTCTGACGACAGTAGAGTCTTTCATTTATATATAAACCGTACCACAAACCAGTTTTTTATTTTTATTTAAATTTTTGTTTAGATGTTTCTAAATTGTTTGAAAAAGTAAAATTTCTTTTACAAAAAGGTTACTTTTCTATAATATATTTTTATAACATAGATATGATGTTTTTAATTCGGATATCTCACAAAATTGATTATTTTTTATTTGGTAAGTGCAGAAATAAATTGACTTTTAAAGGCAAATTACACTAAGTACATCATTTAATATAAACTAATGCTTTTTGCTTGAAAAAGTAGAAATTTAATAAAAAGAGTACTTTTTGAAAATATAATTTTATGGTATGGATGTAATATTTATATTTCTTATAGCTCATAGAAAATTATGATAATTTTTATTCTGTAGCTTCAGAGATAAATTAATTTTTAAAGGCAAATTACACAAAGTACATAATTTAATATAAACTAATACTTTAATTTGAAAAAGTAGAAATTTAATAAAAAGAGTACTTTTTGAAAATGTAGTTTTATGGTATGGATGTAATATTTATATTCCTTATATCTCATAGAAAATTATGATAATTTTTATTTTGTAGCTTCAGAGATAAATTGATCTTTAAGGGTAAAGTATACAAAGTACATCATTTAATATAAACTAATGCTTTAATTTGAAAAAGTAGAATTTTTATAAAAAGGGTACTTTTCGAAAATATAATTTATGATAGGGATATAATATTTATATTTCTTATATCTCATAGGAAATTATGATAATTTTTATTTTGGAGCTACAGAGATAAATTGATCATTAAGGGTAAATTATACAAAGTACATCGCTTAAAACGAACTAATGAATTTTATTTTAAGAATTATATTGAAAGATGTTTAAAATCCCTCTAGTGGAAAGGAAAATAAAATATTTTTTTATGTGAGTTTGATTTGGAGCTCTCCGGTCTACTGGTTTGCACACGAGGGCTAATGAGACCGGGACCTACTGCTTAAAAGCCGATTCCGAACGGCTACGAACATCCATGCCATAACGGGATTCGAACTCCGGTACCGACGATCAGCGCCTAACCAATCTGCCAGTGTTCTGCATTTTTTGCTGTGATAACGTGTAATTGGAATATTTTAATTTTATTTCATGATCAAATTTAGTCACTTTCGTAGAACTTTCCTATTAATTGGTGAAGCTAGCAAGTATGGTTGGTTACATAAGAAGATAATTTGTTACCTTAAATATTTGTTTAAAAAGTTTCTAAGAAGCAATGTTTTGTTTGAACTCCTAAAAGGAATTATTAAAACCAAATAAAAATATTTTGTTCAATATAAAAAACAATGGATTTCGTTTGATGTCTTATAATATTAAACCAAAAGATCACATTCACTAAATCTGAAAAGAACCCTGAGGTAAATGCTTTAGATTTTAAAAGAAAATATAAAAGTAAACGGTACTTCAATAAAATATCTATCCTCAACGTGAAAAACAGGCATTTGAGTACTTTCTTTAGAAGCTGCCATATTTATAAGAAGTCCAACTAGTGACCAAACATGGAGATAATTTCCAAAGCTAGAGAATTAGTGCAGAAAACATTCTCGGCAACATACCAAATCATTTATTTCAAATTTCCCTTGGAAAATCGGTGCTCCCTAAACAGGGTGGACCTCTCCCGAGTACTTTATCTCAGCTGTACGTGATCAGCCACTTTTAAGAACCCCCCAAATCCTGGAGCAATCATCAGCGTTAAGAACAAGGGGAAAAAATTGCAGCCAGGCTATTTTTTCATCTCGCATTGTTTCTAATTACAATGATAAAAAATAATTATTATTACCGTAATTTTCATTCGCGAGGAAACAGGGAAAAAATTAGTTGTGTTCCGCACCCTCCCTCGCCTATAATGTGAATTTTAATCGTGTGTTAAAGTTCCGAGGGGGTGACGGGGGGAGGGGGTGAGTGTGTTTATTTATCTTTTTCTTTCTTTGCTTCCTGATCGTGGTTCCCGGAATGATTTGGGGGCGAGTTGAGTTTAGAAATTTCACCAACGGCTAATTTAACCGAAGCGCTTTTCTCCAAGTGATGCAGCGCCATGATGAATGAGACGGTCTGAAAAATAAGAGTTATTACAAATGAAAAGAATGCGAGGATTTGTTGAGGGAGAAAAAGGGATAAATAAAGCAGCAAAAAATAATAATAAAAAATACCGAGAGAAACAAAAAAAAACAAACTATTCCTCTTCCCCCAGTAATGACAATAAAAGTTGATAGGAAATGCTTATTATTATTATTATCATTACTTTAGTTGCCCACACAGTTGTAAGTTTCCTTTCACCATAACAGATCACATTGCAAAAAATTATTTTTTTCCAGTTTGCGTGTACGTTTGCTTTGCTCAACGGCGCCATTTTTTTCCAGCATATTTTTTATATTCATTATTTGCTTTTTTTTTGTTTTTTTGCTAGGCTTCCATCATTTTAACAATGCTGGGATTTTTGTTTTAGGGTATAGAGAGAGAAAAAGGGAAGGAGGGTTCGTTATTAATGTAATTATGGCCAAATCGAGACAAAGAACATAACACACGAGGGGGGGTGACAGGAAAATATTAAAATAATAGTATTTAATTCCATCTAGAAGAGAAAACGGGGGGAGGGTGGGAAGAAGAATGATGCTTTTCACGGCTGTTTTAGCAAAAACATGGGGAAAAAGAGCCGAAAAAAATGTATTTAATTTTTAAAGAATCTGGGAGGCAGAGAAAAAAACAAGGCACAAAAAATGCGAAAAATGTCAATTACGAAGTGTGAACGCGTTTGCAATTAATCTTTTGTCGGCGCGTTGATATTTCGCTTGAAAGTACATTTTATTTACTTTTGTTACATGATATATGAGGCCCGGTGCCAAATTTAAAAAAGGTTACACAGGCAGCTGCTACATTATTCAGCGGATGGAAACAAACAATATTCTGCTTAAAATCGTAGACAAGTATTAATTTGATATTAATTTTTCCAAAGAGCTCATCTTATATTCATGACGTGAACTTTGCTTATTTTTTTTCCTTCTGTTTTTTTCTCATTTTTGATTAAAATTTGATTTATAAGTTGCGCGTTCCTGTTATTTTTTTACGCCATGTCGTTTCGTGCAACGTTGATTTTAAGTTACGTTTGAATGATTTTTTTGCATTTTTCGTTACATGGTTAGTCGTAATTAATTTTTATAAATCTGTCTCCCTGTGTAAAAACGTGTGTGTTACAAAAAAAAAAAAAATTCATAAGCCTGAATTTGTCATTTTATTTTTTACCGAGTTATGTACTCCGATCGCTTGGATACTAAATTAGGGATAATTGTTTTTTTCGCGAATTCATGACAATGCTCGAAACCGTAGTGTGATGTGTGGTTTTTCTCCGAATTTCGTCTACTTTATATTCAAGTGCATCCAAAAACGAAGAATAGGGATTAATTACTAAATAGTGCTTAATAACTCGATATTAGTCACAGCCAAACTGCACGCTTGAGATGCACCAGCTTTGATGTAAATTTGTATCCTGATTAACGTCCAATTTCAGCGGGTTCAAAAACTAGAAATTATAGTTTTAGAAAGAAACATAAAAATAATTACGAAAAAAAAATTCTATGTGATACAAATTTTATACAATGCAGCAAATAGGAGGTTTGGTTTGGAGTGCTACGGTCTATTTTTTGCAACACGAGGGCTAATGAGACCGGGACCTACTGCTTAAAGCCGAAGGCCAGCACCCTAACCAATCGGCCATCGTTCGGCTCAGCAAATACGAGAAAAGAACATATGGATAGCTAAATGGAGGTTTGGTTTGGTTTAGAGCACGTCTGTCTACTGTTTTGCAACACAAGGATTAATGAGATCAAGATCTACTGCTTAAAGTCTATTCCAAATAGTTACTAATATCCATGCCTACTACGGGATTCGAACCCACGGACACTCGTAGCGAAGAGCGGTACCCTACCATTTGGCCCCCTAATACCACGTTTTATACCTTACTTACAATATTGGTAGCATATTCTATGTATAAGGCCTAAGTATGTGTTAGAGTAGAGCAGTATACCAAGAAAACCATAAAATTAACACCTTGAATTGGTAGACTATTAAAAGAAAATTCTAGAACAATATACGAATTTTACCGTCGGAAATGATTTTTTCAATAGATTCACTTTACTTACACGAAATTTGCAAAAGGTTTTGTAAAAGAAACTAATCAGAACCAACAAACTCAACAGTATTGTTGTATATAGCACGTAGAAAACAAATGCATAATGTAAAGACGTGTGTTAACTGCTGTTTTATCCTTGTTTTTTGAGAATCATGTTTAATTCTATAACGAGGGGAAACTTTTTTTAATCCAAAGTTTCCACAGGTATCACAAGTCAGAATTGGCATAAAAATTATCTCACAAGTTGTGATCATCTCGAGGATGATATTTCTCCATCTTTCTAAAACGTCTTGTGGCATCTATCCTGTTATCTGCCTGTCATTTTTTCCTTTATCCAACGATATGTCTTTTAGATCAGAACATTCAGCCTAAACACCGTACAGTGGTCATGCATAGTTAGTATAAAGACGCTTGCCAGTTTATTCGCTAATCTGTTCAAAATTATTGCTTTGTCTCGCAAATTACTGATTAAATACTAACCGTGATCATAATAAATCAATATTTATTAACATGCTAATAGGTTTGAGCATTTTTATATAAAACTTACCTAAATGATATCTAAATATTTATTACGTAGTTGAAATGAAGATGAAAATTTAGACAGCTGATTATGAGCTCTAGTTCTAAAGCACGTAAATTATATAGTTTACTTAGAAACTTAAAATACTAACCCTATTATTAGATATCTAACCCTAGCTTTTCGCCGAAGTTAATGCATACAACATCCTCAACTCCTCAAGAGAGAAAAAAGACTATAGATAGACTATCAACAAGTTTAAACTGATAAAATACTTAAATGTGTAACCTCCATGGTTTTAGATTTTTTTTTCTTTTCCAAAAAGGATAGGAGTAGTGGCAACAGTGTAACATTGCGAGAAAAGTATAGAATAAAAAAATTGAGATAAAGTACGCAATGACCAAAGATGCGTTTTATTTTGGCGTATTTATTTATTGAACTTATTTGTATCAGAATTTCATACAAATAAGTTCAATAAATAAATCTATTGAATAAATAAATCTATTAAAAATTATTTATTGAACTTATTTGTATCAGAATACGATGGCCGATTGGTTAGGGTGCTGGCCTTCGGTACCGGAGTTCGTGGGTTCTAATCCCACAGTGGCATGGATGTTCGTAGCCGTTCGGAATCGGCTTTAAGCTGTAGGTCCCGGTCTCATTAGCCCTCGTGTTGCAAAAAGTAGACCGTAGCACTCCAAACCAAACGTATCAGAATTTCTTTAAGTGATCGGTTTTAATACGGAATCTTTCACGTGTGTATTGATATTATTTTGTTTACGAATAAGAATTCCGTTGATAGACGAAACCGCAAGTACGGGACATTTCCCAACACAATGGCTGTTTTAAGGCATTCTGCTTTTTTTGTACGTAAAAAATACCCAAACAATTTTTCAATAACATAATATGAAAAGCATATCTTTTATTTCCTTTATAGATGTATTAGAAAAATGTAAAACGGAAAGCACATACGCGATGTAGAATATGTTAGATCCCCCAATGAGGCATTGTTGCTTTTCTCTCCATCTTCACAAAAGTTTGAAAGTGAGAGTGTTGGCTTGAAGAGCTACGGTTTACTATTACACTACACTAAATCTGATGAGACTGATACTTACTGCTTAAATCCAATTTCGAATGTCTGCATATATCCATACCAGCAGTGGAATTCGAACCCACGAACTGAAGCACCGAAATCAGAGAGAAAGAGAGGTAAGATTGCGCTGATGCAAGTTGATAGTCCATACTGTTCAGTTTTGATTAATATGATATGTGAAAATATCCATTTTTTAATATTTTAAAGTAAACGAGAGTAAAACTTAAAGGACTCCATCATCACATGAAATGGGAGGTTTTTATTATTGACTATTCTCATAACTACATTCTAGTTTATCACTTGAATAGTAAAACGTTGACCGTCGAAATCTTAAATAACTTTAGAGACTATTTATTTATTTATTGAATAGTTTTGTTGTTCTGGTGTGTAATAAGTCAGAAAAAAAAAGACTTCATCTCTTCACATAAAAGCTTTCCTTCAATGCATAAATCTTAAACAAGGAGATTTTTTTCATTTGCTAAACATTTATGTCTATCACTTTACATCAATAAATACACTCTTGCGATTGTTTAGGCTTTCTAAAGTCAATGTTTTTCTATTCAAGGGACATACAGTGATAAGTGTCAAACGGCTGCAAACATCCCTGACAAAGTGTAACTTAAACATAATGACACTTTTCCAGAAATACATAATCTTATCTATTCATCCAATATCAGCCTAGACCAGTGGTCACCAAATGTGTGATGAGTAAACGGGTTTTTCTTTTTTAAATCCTACTGTGAGCTACCAAAAGAAACCAAGACAAAAAATAAGAACTTTCTTTCAAATACCACACATTATTTATAACCTAGAGAAGAGGATGTCAATTTTATTAAGCTTCTGAACAACCTTGCAAACCTTCTAGCTGTAAGCTATACAGAAATAATAAAAAAATTATAAATCTAAGAAATGTTAATTATCTATATAACTTTTCTGACAAATAAGACAGATTTTAATAAAACTTTAAAAATAAAAGAAACTAAAACTGAATTTTACACAAGAAATATGTAGCGCTGTTATTATTAAAATAGTAATCTAAGTTACAGGTTTTTCACCAGAATCATTAACTTTATGAGTAGTAAGGCATATTTTGAACTATCAAAAAGTATTTTAAAGTTGGAAAAATAAGAAAAAGTTACAGTTTGAATTTATTTTTATAAATGTTCATCATTCTGTCTCTGTACTGTTTTCCTATGAATTTCATACTTAAAAATGAATCATCCCACAGATACGTACAATTGCATTCATTTACATTCAATTGCATCCATACTAAACATTGCTTTCCATTTTATATCAACCTCGACCAAAAGTGGGTAATTTTTCTTTAGAAACAAGAGGCCGTATTTTTATAGAGATTGAAGAAAGCAATTGTAAAGATAAATTACCTTTCCAGTTTAACCATCTCCAGTGTGACACCGAGATCTAACAAAAATTACTTTGCAAGATGCTAGTATCTCGCTATTGACAGTTTATAGATATCTTGTCTAGTGACGTTCTTAGTAAATATGAAATCAATTTTATTAAAATTATATACAAGAAAAGGAAATTGAAGTAGAATTATTTATATGGAAAAAAAGCATCATGAGTAATAAATTAGAAACATATAACAGTTTTACTTTACTCTTATTAATTTTAATGAGAATCATAGCAATCTATTTGGTCATCATTTAATGCTGTGAATTTGGAATCATTTAATTCTGTGAAATGCTGACCAAGCATTTAATGCTGTGAGAGTAGGTAATAGTTGATCCGGTCACTGTCTCATATACTATATTTGACATTGACACATCTCTGAATCAGTAGTTTAGTGTTAAAACCATAGTAAATTGGCTCAGTTTGCTTTTTCAACCACCGAGTGTTCTCGTATTGAGTATGTGGCTCACTCAAAGCAACAAAACAACTGCCTGAATTCTTTCTCTCTCGATTTGTGCTCACATAGTTGGCTTTGCATTTGCTCTGCACAAAAGTTTTACCTTCCTGAATAATAAACAGGTTCGCATATGCTGACTTCCAGCGAGATCGCTGTCTATGCAACTTCCCATTCAACACCCTCTATTGCATAACTAAAGCATTTCCAACCCTGCACTGCTAAGTGATTCTGTATCATTTCTGTATCCATCATCTTCTGCAATTTTGAAGCACTGGTAGTGAATCTCCCCTTTTCATGCAGTAGTTAAAAATATTGTATTAATTGATTACCTTCTGAAATCTTATATTTAACTTTTTAAATGTATCATTAGTTTAAGTATTTACATAATTTGAAAGAAATGAATTTTAAATATAGCTGTGTTTATTGACTCTCACGATATTCTCGATTTCTCTCTTGAATTAAAATTATTTTTGTAAAATTAATTTGGTTTCAAATGAACTTTAAATATAGCTGTGTTTATTGATTATCACAATATTCTCGTGTTCTTTCTTGAATTAAAATTATTTTCTAAAATTAATTTAGTTTCAAATGAGCTTTAGTTAAACATGTAAACCATTATTAAATTATTCATTATTTTCTCAACTCCCTAAATAATTTAAATAACCCCTATAAATGATATTATTTATGGTCTCTACTGGGATAAAATATCCAAGTCAAACAATGGTGATAAAAATAAATTTAGGTTTTGATTACTCAGAGGCATTAATATATACATACATATATATATATTCATATAAAAGCATGGAACTAAAAAAACGAGATACAATAAATAATATTTTTTATTCGGAATTCAATGAAAAATGTCATTTCTAATGAAAAAATCGCCATTGTTCTGTCACTTTGCGTTCTCGCTGATAAACAAAACGCTCAATTTCGTAACATGATAAGCAGTATTGGGAAAAACAAACATGACACCGTTTTTTATTATTTCATAAAACGAATTTTCATTAAACAAGACAATAAACCATAAATAAAGCTTAATTAACGTATCACCTGTTGGCCTCGTATTGTGTGTTTGACATATAGAGAATATGCCGGTCCGTTTAATTGCCGGGAAGTGAACAGTATGAAGTAGAGAGCAGAACGAATTGGTATTAGTATGCTTCGGCTGTCAAACAGAAGTACGAAATGCTAAAATAAAAATGTAACAGGGATTTAGACGTTATTTTTCTACTTATAGTATGAACGTTAGAAGAAGAAAACGCATTAAGCTCCCATAGATACTTTTTTTTCTCAAAATTAAACTTGTGTAAAACGATACTGTCAAAAACGATAAATCTGTATAAATCGAGATTGTCAAATACTCTAAACCTGTATAAATCGAGATTGTCAAATACTCTAAACCTGTATAAAACAATACTGTCAAAATCGGTAAACCTGTATATAACATCTTCCATGTTTCATATTTTCTCATTCCTTATTTATAAAATCTGAAATTCCGAAGATGTTAACGATCTGGTAACTGAGAGATGGTGGGTTTTGAACCCGAGCCGGCCTAAGATCCACCGTGTTCATTAAAGGGGACTGGGGCAAGTAAAATTGGTCCTCAAGTTTTCAATTTATACCTCTGGGGCGCCGTCTATGGTTCTCCTGCTTGGTCCCTGCTTCAAAATTACGAGGAACTACTTGAGCGAAGTCGTTCTTTCATCTTAATGGTTCTCATTAAAACGAAAGAGGCACCCCTTGGCTTTAATACGAGAGCCTGCAAGCTCAATCGTTCTTGGTTTATCCAAGTGGCATGAGAAACAACAAAAAAATTACGTTTAAATTTTAAGATATTCAAATAATGTAAAATTATATTTATAAATAGAAATCAAGATGTTCTATAGTCACTTAATATATAAACATCAAATACATCAATGATGAAACTGTATTTAATAATCTATCTATACTGGTATTTTATAGCTCTCTACAGTGTCGTTATAGATTATTTTTTTACAAAATATTTCATTCTACAAAATTAACAAGACTCCTTATTAAAATCACTTTGGTAAGAACTCGTTAGAAAGGAATAGAAAGTGTTTCGTTCCTTTTTACCGCATCTTTTGAATTCATACAGTCTCAATTTACTTTATCTGAGTAAAAGAAATTTCTAAATATGACCCAAGTTCTTACATACAGTATTCGTAAATAAGCATTTGATGCTCCAAAACTTAGGTTGTCTATAAAAGTAAACCGTCTTAAATAATATTTTCTAAATTCCTAGGATAACGTTACAGACAGGTTTTACATTATAATAGAAAATATTTCGTTCTACGTTATTAGGACACTTTCAAATCGCTTTGAGAAGATATCGACTGTTAGCATAAATATGTTTGAATCGACAGAAAACATTCTGATCGAAAATATACATGTTACCGGCAAACTATGAGCTGCCGACATTCTGCCTTTCTGCCTATGCGTTATATATAATGCCTGCCTGATTTTGGACAAAGTATGAAACATAAATGTTAGTTTCTTTGTGAACTCTAACAAAACACTGGTTCCATTGACGATCTCGTCAGGAATAAAGATGTCATCTGGTTGTCTTATGGACACAAATGGAATGTCCGTTGGAATATTGCACTGTCAATGTAGGAATTACAGAACAGCAGGTCTACCAGAACAGCATAAAAGTTCCACTAGATAATACATATCCATGATTCCATTTAATAATCACCTGATCCTTTTAGAAATCCAATGTACCTGTTTACGATTATAGTAGACAAAGTATATAATATTTTGTATACTTTCGCTTTTCCCAAAAGCAGCAGGTGTTCTATACATATTCATTGCATAGAATACCAGCATTATATATACTCCTTCAGTAACGCATAGAATCCAAGACCTTATACGCACAGTTCGGACATATGCAATGGATTCGCAAAATAATGAAACTATCTCTTAGGTAATTTTATCTACAAGAATATTTTTCTAGATCCCTTACATGTCGTTATAGACAGATTTTAATCTGATACAAAATACTTCATTTTGTTAACTCATTTGCTCTCAGTTAACTTTTTCTGGGTAAATTAGATTTCTAAATACAATTCAAGATATTATAAGCATTCTTTGCACTCAAATATTTGATGCTCTTAAGATCAAGCTGCCGATAAAAATAACCTTCTTAAGATTTTTTTCAAGTTTTTACGATATCGTTATATACAGGTTTTACTTTATAATAAAAAATATTTAATTCTACGTTATCAGTAAGACTGCCGAATCACTTAGAGAAAAATTAATTCGTTAGCATTGACAGAAGACATTCTGATTGAAGATATATATGTTACTAGCAAAATATGAGTTAGATACATTTTGTACAATTTCCTAGACGTTACATGAAAATCTTACCTAATTTTAGACAAAGCATGGAATATCCAAAGTATTATTTGCTTTATTTACCCTAGCAAAACTAAAGTTCCATAAACATCCCGTCGGGAATCAGGATATCATCTAGTTATCTTATGGATATTATGGACATAAATGTAATGATCGTTGGCGCATTATCAGCATTAACACATTGTATGGGGAACAAGTACTAGTACGTTTTCTGACGATTGATACTTGACTGCAGGTCACATACTAGTATGGTTTATGTAACAACATGGTTTGTTTGTGGGTACAAAAATAACAGTATATACAGGAAAACGAAGCCGAATGTTCTTGTCTACTGCATAGATTCTGGAAAAATTTAGACAAATAAAAACTAGTTTTTACATCAGCCGATGCGGAATCACAGAACGGGAAAAATTAAAACTATATACTACTATTTCTATTTGATTTTTCATATTTACGATACTATTATAAATTTATCCCCTAAAAATATATTTTTTGTTTAGAAAAATCTTATGGTTGTTATTTATATATTTCTATTTATATATTTGTTTATATATTTCAATATAAAAAAACGAAAAGTTGGTTAAAAAATTAAATAATTTTCGATCTATTGAGATTTAACTGAGTAATTAAATTTATGCGCAAAGCGCTCACTTCCGGTAAAATTCCTCTGCTATATGTACATGCGTTAATGTAGAAATTATATCCGATGTCTACCATAACAGCACACAAGCTGCACTGGACATTTGACAGATATCCATGATTGTATTTCGTCATAACCCGACCATTTTATAATTCTAATGTCCAATGGAACTTGTTTTCTGTTAGAGTAGATAAAATACATAATATCTTATATATTTCATACTTTACCTAAAAACAGCCAGGCATTCTATATAATGCATTTTATAGAATGCTTGCATTTTATACCATGCTGGTAACTTATACATCTAAAATCTTATATGCATAGTACTTAAGGATGTGCAAATAATGAAACTATCTATAATGATAATTATCTATAAGAATATTTTTCTAGGTCTCGTACATACCAGGTTTTACTCTATGATACAAAATATTTCATTCTACGGAATCAGCAAGACTCTTCGAAATCACTTTGGGAAGAACTCGTTAGCATCGAACAGAAAACGTTCTGATCCCTTTTGCCGCGTTTTTTGAATTCATTCACTTTCTATCTCCCTCTCTGAGTTTTCTTTTTCCCCTTTTTTTTCTTATTAATTCTTTACGGTGGGCGAGAGAGAAATCATAATCCAAGGGATTCCTTAAAAGTCGAAAGTCGCTGCAATTTGTATTTCCAGATCTTTTCCCCAATCAGGTGTTTTGTAGCAGAAAAGGGGTTGCTGAGAATTAAAGCCATTCGCAATCTGGATCTAGAGGAAAAGGTCTCCTCCGCTTTTTTTTCTTTCTTTCTTTCCATATCCCCCTTGTAGTGAACGAAAGAGGGAGGAGAGGGGGGAAAGGAGAGGAAAGGGGGCACCAAAAGTTTGGTGATTCATTAACGTCAAAAAAGAATCACAGATTGCTCACCTACCGAGCCGGGCCAAAGCTCATCTCCGTGTATTGATCGGCAAAATTCGGCAAAGGTTTAAATTAAACAATCTCTCAGGAGGAAAACATGTACTCTCCAGCTCGAATGCGAGGCGGGAAAAGGAGGGGGGTCGCGGAAAATAATCCACTGCGTCCCCCTCCGCATATAAGTTCATTACCAGAGAAAAGACACGGCGGAGTGAAGGGGAAAATGCAGTAATCTACCGATATGACAGCTGGAATTAAAATTATGCGAAACGTCACCTTATGCGTTCGAATCTTGGATAGTTTTTTTTTATTCTTTTGCCGCCGTCGCAAAGATTTTTTTTCTTTCATTTCCACACCCTCACCCCCTTTTCCATCCTTCCCCTCCGCCACCTTCGCGACGTGTCGGTAATGTCGGTCGAATATGGAAGATTAAAAACTAATTGTCGCTCGAACCCGTTTACGCCGCTGTGATTGGAAGAAAATACTAAAAGGCGGGCGATAATTAGGACGCAAAAAATGATTAATATGGCAAAGAAATTTGTCCGAAAAACTTTTTTTTCTGGGGGCTGTTCCTGACGTATATATACGTCGTTCCTTAAGCCGCGTGATTTGTCCGTTGTTTTCACGCGTTTTCTGCATCGTTTGGCCTTTCGAGAAAAATATTTCCCGCCTTATTTTTTCAGTACTCCGTTCTTCCGCCATTTTTTTCTCTCTCTCTCTTCATCTTTTCCATTTATGACTTGGCGAGTGACACGCGCGTGAAGGGAGGAGAAGGAGCTTTTTATATTTGTTGTTCCATCTTGTTTTTTCACTGCTGCCTGTTCTCCGGCGCTACAAGGTTTAAAATATTAATCATTTTTTATTATTATCGCTGTACGGCTGTCATTTTTGCCTGGAGGATTTTTTTTTTCCAGCAGTCGTTTTTAGAAATTTCTGTCCAAGTTACACCTGTTTTTGAGACGCGGAACAGTCACTGGCTTGCAATAAAATGCTTAAAGGAGGTGACTTTACGTTCTTCAGACTTTTCCCCTTCCGGTAAGAATGATGCGTTTAAAGCCATTTCATTTCTGCAATTAATTTTTGAGTGTTTTTTTTAATCCTTTGTATTTTTTCGTCTTTTTTTAGGCTGCTGTTTGAGACTCCTGTTTTTTTTGCCCCCTATGCTTTTAAATCTTAAAAATGTTTGGGATTAACCCCTTTCTACTTTTGACGTATTCTGTGACAGGACCTTAACAAAGTGTAAAAAATCGCCATTTTTTTCACGGGAAAAAATTCAAAAAATTAGAAGTTACACCAAGATCATGGAAAGATATTTTGATCTTTTAATTTTTTTTTTGTATGACATTATTTTACATATTCATTGAAACTCTGACGCTAAAAAATACACCTAAAAATAAAATATTAATAAAATTTTCCATAAATGCTTATAAGAGCAATGAAAAAGGGGCAAAATAAAGGTTAAATTTAGAGCTTTTGTAGCTGATATTTATTAAATCTTGCATTTATTTTGATACCTATTAAATAAGAGTATTTCATAAACAAAGTAGGCTAATTGTAAAATAATATACTAAGTAAAAGTTATAATGAAAATAAAAGATGAAAGTTAAAAAAAATCAAAATGAGCATTAATTTATATAAATTCTAATATGCTTACATAAAAAATAACTCTTTCAAAATGTATAAATGAATAAAAATGACATTTATAACATATTTTTGCCGCCTTTGGTGTCCAATTTTTCCCATATGTCTGTCTAAGTAAAACCAGTGAATAGTTAAACTATTAAATAATTTAGCAGGTTAATACACGAAAATGAAGTTCATTTGAGAAATATTTAGCTGAAAAAGGAAAGAAAAAACGAAAGAATATCTCATAATTTAATATCCAAATAAAATATTGGATGTGGGTTAATTTATTTATTTATTTATTATTTTACGTGAAATAATTTCCTTCGAAAGCAGTTTGAGTGACTTAACTATTAAATTAGTGTTATATATATAATAGTGTTATATATAATAAATTAGTGTTATATATAGTAGAAAACAAGGGAAAAGTGTGTCAATTCTTTGACAGAGAATTAGAACAAAATTTAGTTGACAAACGAAAACGTTTACTGTTTAGTATGAACTGGCTAACTTAAAATTTAATGGAAACGAGTGCTTTATAAATCCTGGACATTTTAAAATAATTACTTTTAACGTAAAAAAATTTAATTACTAGTACATTTTATCTAACGAACTGAAAAATTATAACAGAAATTTTCTATCTGCCATAAAAAAGTTTTATTCATTTGGGAATATAACTTTTAAAAGTTCTTTAATAAGACTAACTGTATAAAAGTCATTTAGCTATGTCTTTTCAGATATGGAGCTGGATTTTTTTAAATTTCATAACTCCTTACAGCAGTTTGACGTATTTATCTATTAAATTATGTATTATTCACAGCAAACTAAAGTGCATGACGCAGTAACAGGGTGTTTTTGTCAATGGAGAATATTGACAACGAAAGAAAGTTGTTGTTGCTCGTCCCCCTGATGTTGGAAAGCATACACCAGGTCCAACAGACCTCGTCGCGACATGTGACTGGTCCATGGCTAAGGGTATATGCAACTTCACTTTTCGCAAGGAACCATGAGGGTTAAAGGCGGACCAAATCTTGAGTGGGTTCTCCTGGTTCTCCAGAATAAGAGGTCTAGCAGAAGAACCCTAAGCTTGGCCTACCACCTTTAGAAGTATAGTTTGAGAGTTTGAAGGATATTGCGACCCCGTACCTATTTTACCTATTGAGCAGAAATTAATGAACACGATCGGTTGCTGAACGGCTGAAGCCTCGATCCCACTACTCTCCAATTACAAAATCATTGTCTTTGCCGACTGTACTACCATAGTTCATAAAAGATAGTAAACAAACGAAAGCTACAGTGCTGTTCCATTGATATTGAAAGAACTGATCAATGTAATATTAAAAAAAATATTGGAAATGTCAATAAAAGAGATTCACGAATCTGATACGTTATGAAATAAGGAATGGAAAGTAAAGTTATTTAACATCAAAACCGAGAGATGGGTCATTTTGACCAAAAGCTATTGTGTCTAATTTTTTCAAAAATTGGAATTAATTTCTTGACTTACTTTTAGACCCATAAATCTATAAAAATATAATATTCAAGAAAATTTGTATATGAAAAAAAAATGGTTCATTACTAAACTTCCAAGTATGGAAAAAACTGTAGATATTTGTTCTAACGGTAAAATGCCGATATATAGAAAATGTACAAAATATACATTAAAAAAATGCCAAAACCGCGCCTTAACTGTGTAAGAAATCTTGACGGTAAGAAACTAAATCATTTCACTAAAGTTGTCTATATATTTTTATAACTATATATACTTTTCAATAGTGTAATATATTATTTAACAGTTATTCTAATAATTTAATAGAAAAAATAAAACTATATACTACTATTTCTATTTGATTTTTCATATTTACGATACTATTATAAATTTATTCACTAAAAAATTTATTTTTTGTTTACAAAAAACTTATAGCTGTTATTTATGTATTTATATTTATATATTTGTTTATTCATTTCAATAGAAAATACGAAAAGTTGGTTAAAAATTAAATAGTTTTGGATCTGTTGAGATTTGACTGAATAACTAAATTTACGCACAAAACGCTCGCTCCTGGTACAATCCTGCTGCGGAATGTACCAGCACTCAATGAGTTAATCTATGTCATTTTTGAACGAAACTTTCTCGGTTATAGTGCTAAGTGAATATAGTATCGTTCGATCTGTACTATCTTCATCATAACAGAATTTTCTATTCGACATAAATTTCCACTGGTTTCAAAATAAAACTTTTAAAAATTCTAATACAGGACGGTTCTTAATCCAAAATAAAATAACAGCCCCGCGATCAGAACTTTTCCCATACACAATTTTCGTGGACTTGGAAGATATCAACTGATTCATTGAACTTTCGAGCTTGCATGACACGAAATAACAATTTCCTTTTTAAATCATGATATCTCTCGCCCATTATCAAGTCGAAAGTAAACACAACTAATCGAAAAGGAATATATTTACCATTTATTTCAATGGATTTTGGAAAACAGATTTGGAGGATAAAAAAATACACAAATGATAGGTTTTACTTTACCATATTGATTAAAAAGAAATCGTATGATAATCATGTGAGCACACTAAATGCTTCTGCTCCAAAATGTATTAAAAATTATTTAATACTTTCTCCTAAAAAAATGAGAACCTACCAGAAAGAAAGAATACCATTTACTTTTTTATTTTCCTTTTGCATAATTTAGGTGATCCCGAATTATTTAAATAGGCTGCCAAGCAATTTGAAAAATGGTACAAGGAAAGGCACGCGAATGGGAAATGAACGCTGACAGGTGGGAGCTATCGGAAATCGATCTTATGAAATAAGTATTGCTATTGAACTAAGTGCTGTAACTTAATGATAAAGCACTATTGAAAACTGCCTTTGATTTAACACTTTTGTTTTCAAGAATGCACTTTTCAAGGTTAGTCTGTATTGACAAGCTGGTATTTGGATAGATACACGATTGGTTAAAGTTTGGAAATGATAATTGTAGAATAGAAATAGAGAAAACTTACACTGAAATTTTACAAAAATAGTCTTACAACAGAAAAAGGAATATTTTGTTACGTGATCGCGTAAAATCCGATTTTATTTTTAACCTTTAACTAAAAAAAAATGGAAAACAGATTTAAGTGATATTTTTCTGTTACGCTGCAGGTACCTTATAATTTGACAATCTTTCATGACACGTCACGAATATACTAACTATTTTACCTGGTAAACACAAT
This sequence comes from Pardosa pseudoannulata, assembly GCA_032207245.1. NCBI lineage: Eukaryota > Metazoa > Arthropoda > Arachnida > Araneae > Lycosidae > Pardosa > Pardosa pseudoannulata. The sequence goes on along the minus strand of CM063510.1, from coordinate 2,563,659 downwards.
ATATGTTTCTAAAAAATGTCCAAATGTGAGGTAAAGCTTAGTGGCGTTGAGGTAGCGCTTCGTGCTCCCAAGACACAAATCCGAGGTTCGATCCCCGGGCTGGGCGAGGTTGATTTAGCCTTTCCTCCCTTCAGTGGGTAGACAAACTGAGGATCAAGCATGCTTGAGAACTAAACACTGGGGTTGCCACATAAGGTTGACCACCTAACCGGAACATATGCTTCGCACTCCATGGCCCTTGGTCTTGGAAACTCAGATTGGCACCTTAGGCCCTGGCAGCCTACAGGCTATTGCGCCGAGGAGTAGTATGAGGTTAAAGCACAGAATCTATTAAATCCTGAATTGATATGATATGGTCAAAAGCAGTGGATCTTAAACTTTTTATTCCACGGAACCGTTTTCTCAACACATGAATAGCAACAGAACCGCTAAATATACATTGCTGAAGGTTTGGTTTTGAGCTCCACGGTCTACTGGTTTGCTACACTAGGGCTAATAACAAGGGGACCTACTGCTTAAAACCGATTCCGAAAGGCTACGAACATACATACCGTCAGTGGTATTCGGATCTGCGAACTCCGAAGGGCAGTGCTCTACCATTCGGCCATCATTCGTCATACATTGCTGAAGAAAAAGCTAAGGACCTACCAATTATCCCTGATTATACATTAACATAAATAATAAACGATATAGACCAGTAAAAAAAACCTGGATAACACTTACAAAAGGTGACTTAAAAGAAAAAAAATATTATGGAATAATACATGTAAAATGATACATTGATGAATGTTTTACTCCTTCTTGTGTTGTACTGCCGCTTGTAGTTTGTATGACACATTGCTTCATCTCTTTTTTGTTACCACCTGTTGCACTTTTGGGTTACTGGTTACTATGATTAATTCTATATTAATTCTATTATTCAATTTATAAATTAGAGAAAATTAGAAAATGAGTTTGCATATTTTCATTAAAATTTCGATGTGTTTAAAAATATCTCATGAAATCACCGGACAGTCGTTACGAATCCCTAGGTTATTAAATCTTCCATTAATAAGACCAAGTTTAACATTCTGAATAACACCAAAGGTAAATCTTACCTTAGTGCCATTTTCACAGACCACCCGCAATTGCAACAAAACTTTTTTTAATGTCAGAGCACTAAGGTTTTTCTATATGAGAGCCAATGAGACCAAAATCTATTGCTAAAAATTATTCCGATGGGCAACGAATATCCATACCAGTAATAGCATTCTAAACCATGAATTCCAGTATCAAAGGACAGTGCCCTACATATTCGAATACCATTCGGTAAATTTATGTCAAATTAGGATATTTGAGATTATCCTTAAAAAAATTAACCCACTGGTCTTGAATTTCTAATATTGATAAGTATGTCATTTTTAAGTTTATTTGCATTCGGAAATGCAGGCAGAATTGTTGCCAAGTTTTCAAATTTTGAGACAAAATGTAGCCGAATAAAATGAATAAATAACCACCTGTTTGTATTCAAATATCTGCTTATTTTTTAGTTAATTTGATTAAAATAACAGTCGACTGAAACCTTTGGTTCTGTACAGAATACATAAAAAAAGATGTGGGGATGTATCCCCCCACCCAATCCAGTAATGCAAAACTTTATGTATATATAAATCTGTGTGTGTGTGTGTGTGTGTGTGTGTGTGCAAATAAAATTTTATAGAAACTCTTTTCTCGTTCGGCACTAACTGTAATATTTAAAACAAAAATATGCAGTATATATAAACAAAAAATAAATACTTATGTAGTTAATACAATATAGAAAAAATGATCCGTATAAAAAAAATACTTTAAGTATAGCAAAAATGTCTTTAAAAAGCTTTCATGGTTTTTAGAACAGAAAGAAAAGAAAATTATAATGAATCACAAAATAATTCAATATTATCCTATTATAACTAGAAAACATTTTTCAATGAGTATCAAGCGTAATAGAGATTACATCAAAAAGCGTTTATCTAGAAATATTCCTGATTTCACAGCATGTTTCCCAGTCAAAAATTTATGTTCCATAGAATGAAAATTCTGTAAAGTCATTAGGCCTAAAAATCATCTAAAACTGAACTCAAAACAAGTTCCTGAAGCATGAAGCTTAAACGCAATGGTTTCATACGTATTCACTATTACTCCAATTCCCATAACAAGGCACTTTGAAAAATGATACTGCACGCACAGAAATATGGACGGAATACAAACAGGTGGGAACTATCGAATATCGATCACTCCGTAATAAGTATTCTTATCGCATTCGGTCTAAATGGCAAACTTTGAACAGAATTCTATTAAGTACTAGCATTTGGCTCGACACTCAATGGATCAAGTAGAGTTGAGAGGAAAACACCCAGACTTTTAGAGTCGGAACTATTAAATTTTAAATACACATTATTTGAGTTATAACTGTTACTCGTGAAATATTAAAACTGCGTTTGTTGAATGCCGAGAAATGGAATAACACGGTTCAAGTATCCGCATTATAAATTTTCTGAGGAGTATTAACCCACAGAGACACAAACAATCAATTTTTACAAATATCAGAATGGGCTCAAAACAACGGAATCAAAAGTTTCAAACCGGCCCAAGCTCACAATTCTACCACATTCGTTCATTTATTAAAATTAGTTGACAGCAGAAAATGATATTATGTTCTCTGATATAAGGATAAATCATGCGCAGGAAAGTGTTTAATATCCCTGAACTTCTGTTAAAATATCCAATTCCTACTCTAGCATAAATAATCTTAATAAAAATTAAGAATTATCCTTTAGATTTCCAGTTTTAATATTTATTTTTTTCCCGATATAATTTTCTCTCTCGTACATACAATTTTAACATTAAGTTCTTAATGCATTATTTTTCTCGTTTATTTTTTATATGAAAATCAACAGAAAAAATCCATTTGCGAATAGTTACTCTTAAAAGAACATAGTAATTTTAAGCTGAAAATTCTTCAATATAACAGCTGATTTTTGATACACGATAATATAGAATATTCTGCTGTTTTTAGAATAATTTTATACAAACAATTTTGTTTTGTTCTATGCAAAAATATTTTTGTATACGAAGTGAAATAAATAAAAGTCTAAATTCTCGCAAAATAACTTTTGTTTTCTGTAAGCTAGAAACTAAATTTTGATATTAAACATAAGCTAAATCATTTTTATTCTGTGAACTTAGGTAAATTTCTTAATTGACCCTCAACTAATCTCGTATGTCATTTAAATTTTATATTAAAGCATCACATATCTACACAGTTTTAGTTTGCTGAATAAAGTTCTTATTTTATTTCAATTTTTGTTTCTAATACATTTATTTACAAGGAAACTTATTGCATATATATTATTGCAAGGATATTATTGCATATATATCTAGTTTTAGGATTTTAAAATTAATGAAATTTTAAAGTACTTCTTTAATTACAAATGCTTTTTATTGAATAATAAGCTCTTATTAAAATGTTCAGACATTTATAATTCGACTTCATGTAGGCTAAATGTATGCATCCCTTTTTATAATCAGTGGTCATATATGTTCTCTCTTTTCCAAGGTATATCTGTTATTTTGTAAAAACCAAATGCAGTTTTAATTACCTTTGCAAAAGCAGTAAAAGTCACCTGTTGATACTTTTCATTTTTCAATTCTTGAAGAGCAGCTTGTCGAGATTTACTTTCTAAATTGAAATATTAAGGGTCTTCCTCAACCAGTTGGTGCTTAGTTGCAATCGCTTATTTCAAAGTAGTTAAAACTGTGTTGAACAACATACACGATTTTCTCTTTCACAGAAGTAAAGAAAAAAATTCCACTCTAAATCAAATATTTTTTTCTCTTTCTTCATTTGATTTTCTTCTCTTGTAATTTGGCATGATAGACAAAAAGCAAATATTAAATAACAGCTTTAAGAAATCATATAATTAGTAGAAATACATTAAGATCATGAAATTGTAAAATCCCAGAAAAAGTTACACAATAACTAGATTTTTACAATAGCCTGTAGCAGTGTGAAAAGAGTAATAGAAGCAATCATAGATAAATGAAAATTGCCTCTATATGAATTGCTAAGCACAAATCACGAGATGTCGCTACTTACAATACGTGAAAACAGTATGCTACCGTTTTGCACTAGATATCATTCTAACATTTGAAACATACAATTGGTTACTACTATTAACACATTGTATGCGGAACACGTATTAGTACGTTTTCTGGCGATTGATACTTGAGTGTGGGACACTTACTAGAACGGGTTAGTGCAACATCATGGTCTGTTTGTGGGTACAAAAATAATGGTATATACAGGTAAACGGAGCCGAATGATCTTGTCTACTACATATTCTGGAAAAATTTAGACAAATAAAAACTAGTTTTTACATCAGTCGATGGGGAACCACAGAACGGGAAAAAATTAAAACTATATACTACAATTTCTATTTGATTTTTCATATTTACGATACTATTATAAATTTTTCCACTAAAAAATATATTTTTCTTTTACAAAAATCGTATGGTTATTATTTATATATTTCTATTTATATATTTTTTTATATATTTCAATATAAAATACGAAAAGTTGATTAAAAAATTAAATAATTTTCGATCTTTTGAAATTTAACTTAATAACTAAATTTACGAGCAAAATATCCTCTTCCGGTACAATTCCTTTGCGAAATATACCCACACACAATGTATTAATACACACTGAAATTTACATTTAAGTTATTCTTTATTTAAATACATTAACTTTTAAATTGTTCTAGCCTATATAATTAAATACTAATTAAGAAAAAAGAGCCAGATTTATTTTTAAGCTTACGGGTTTTATAACTGTGATACAGTCCAAACGGAAAATTATCCATTTAAGCAATCAAATAACTTCTTTTATAAGAAGAAATTCAACTTTTCTACTTTAAGAAACAAAAAGTATTAAGTCTTATTACTTACCACTATTTGATCGCTAAAGTTTAGCATCAATTATTTTCTTTTACAAATAAATGATGTTATTTATGTATTTCTCTAAATATTAAAAACATGCTGTTTGCTTGATTTAATATATTTTTTTTCATTTTTATAATGGCAAATATATTTCGGATAGAATACTTATTTTCAGCAGTTAATACTGAACTCAACACGGAATAAATAAAATTAAGTTTGAGGCAATGATCTATAAGCTTTTATTCGTATTCGAAACTTATATATGTACCAAAAATATATTTGAATCCTTACAACAGTTAATGATATATATAATAATGCCCGAATAAAATAACAATTGAATGTATTGAACAGAGAAAAATTTAGATTAACAATTTTGTTGTATGTGAGGTAAAGCATGTCTGTCTAATTCGAAATGCTAACAGCTGAATTTAAGTTATACAAGTTATATACTATTCGTTTATAATACATTACGCTATCTTCAGCTATAAGTACCAAAAAAAATTAAAAGACAACAGAACAAGTTTTAATATTCTAGTTAAAACTTCAAGCTTAAAATAATATATGAAATTAGGCATTTATTAAAATGTCTTAATACCCGTTTGTTAGTATTTCAGTGCTGTTATCCCTGCTATAAAATTTTCCTCATCATTGTCCAAGTTAGCAACGTGTTATTATACTCGATTCATCTTTATAAATCTCATATTTCTTTTGATACGAAAAGGTGTTACCTATCACCATCCAACCGCTAATAATAGAGAAATATTAAGACAATGTCTTTCAAAGTATTAAGAGTTAAAAAGCTATCATAAAGCAAAATTACTGGAAATAAATTCTTTATTTATTGCTTGCCGTAGCACAAATGACAACAAAATAAAGACATCTCATACATCCTCAATTATTTATTTGACATACCGAGCATAAATAGAGACAGAGGGAATAACGACGCCAATCAATGTTCTCTTAACCGTAACTGATGCTATTAAAATCTTAACGCCTCGTCACTCTCATAAATAAATAAAAAAATAAATAAATAATGGGTTGTACCCCCTGCTCCAATTAAATAAAAAAAAAGATGAAAATGAAAATTGGAAGGAAAAAAACATCCACCCTCTTTTTCAACACAAAGCAGCTCGGAATTTTTTTTTTTAATCTTTTTTTTATTTTGGTATAAAAAAATTTTACACTTTTTGATTTTCATCGTTCTTAATTTTTTGCTTCCCCCTTTGTCCCTGCGTAAAGGGGTTTTATGCAGCTTTTATGCTCTGGCGCATTTATTCGAAAATATGTTTTCATTGACGAAAGACAAGGGGATCCATTAAATAATGTAGAAAGGGGATCCATGGATCTGTGAGGAATTGTTCCTTCCCTTTTCTCGAATGAAAAAAAAATGGCGAATGCGTGAATAACTGCGTATTAAAATTAACTGGAAAATTCTCACTTTTTGGCATCCGTATCTGGAATTAAAAGGCGAAAAGTGAGAAAAAAATGGAATGAACCCTTCGACCGAAAATAAAAAATGGTAAGATGATCGCTTTCAAATGTGACTTGGACAAAAGGACATCCAAGGGGAAAAAAATGGCGGAGACGTTTAAGACTAATTTAGCAGCAAAAACTGGCTAGCCCACACAGACGCATTCAAGTAATCATTTGTTTTCTCATTTTCACTGTTAAAAAAATAATCTAAGATTTTTTTTATCTCCCCTTTTAATTTTATGCTTTCTAATGCTGCAATTAACGAAAAACGCTTGAACAATTATCCACATTAGAACACAGCCTACATCAAGAGAGAAAAATACGAAAAAAAAATTTCATACAACTATAAAATAACGAGAGAAACTATATTTTTAACGAGTATAAGTAGTGCTGGAGATAATACCATGTATGAATGTGTTAATAATGGAAATCAGATCTATTTTTTTTAATCCTAGTTGCAAGTCCCCTTAAAGACAGATATCGCAAGATATGAAAAGATTACCTAGAAAAGAATAAATTTATACGGCATGATCAAGTTAAATGGTACTAAAATTTTACTATAATATTGTTATGACAATTATTTTATCCCACACACATGCAGAGTCTAATCTAGTGGTGGACAAAATGGTGCACAGCTTGTAGGCGGATAAATGGTTATCCACCAACGCATATAGAAGCACAATGTTTGTAAGAAAGGGCGGCCGGCGACAGTCTAGGATCTGCACAACTACCCCCTCCCACGCACACACCAGGGGCAACAGTACTTTAATAAAGTTTAGGTTAGAAATAAGGGTGTTTAAATTGAACATATCCAGGAAAAATGTGGAGTAACAATTATCCACATTAGAACATAGGCTACTCTAAGAAAGAAAAATACGAAAATAAATTTCATACAACTATAAAATAACGAGAGAAACTATATTTTTAACGAGTATAAGTAGTGCTGGAGATAATACCAGGTATGAATGTGTTAATAATGGAAAGCAGATCTATTTTTTTTTAATCCTAGTTGCAAGTCCCCTTAAAGACAGATATCGCAAGATATGAAAAGATTACCTAGAAAAGAATAAATTCATACGGCATGATCAAGTTAAATGATATTAAATAGTTTACTATACCATTGTCATGACAATTATTCTATCCCACACACGGAGAGTCCATCCTAGTGGAGGACAAAATGGTGCACATCTTGTGGGAGGAGAAATGGTTAACCACCAACGCATATAGAAGAATAATGTTTGTAAGAAAGCGGCCGGCCGACGGTCTAAGATTGGTACAGCAACCCCTCCCAGGCACACACCAGGGGCAACAATACTTTAATAAAGTTTAGGTTAGAAATAAGGGTGTTTAAATTGAACATAACCAGAAAAAATGTGGAGTAACAATTATCTACATTAGAACACAAGCTACATTAAGAAAGAAAAATTTAATACAACTATAAAATAACGAGAGAAACTATATTTTTAACGAGTATAAGGAGTGCTGAATATAATACCATGTATGAATATATTAGAAATGGAAATCAGCTAAATTTTTTTTAATCTTAGTTGCAAGTCTCCTTAAAGACATATCACAAGATATGAAAAGATTACTTAACAAGATATAAAGAAATTCATACGGCATGATCAAGTTAAATGGTATTAAACTTTTACTATACCACTATCAAGATAATTATTCTATCCCACACACATGCAGAGTCGATCCTAGTCGAGGACAAAATGGTTCACAGCTTGTGGGAGGAGAAATGGTTATCCACCAACGCATACAGAAGAAAAATGTTTGTAAGAAAGGGCGGCCGGCCGACAGTCTAGGATTGGTACAACACCCTCCTCCCAGGCACACACCAGGGGCAACAGTACTTTAATAAAATTTAGGTTAGGAATAAGGTTGTTTAAATTGGAACATATCCAGAAAAAAGGTAGAGTAACAATTATCCACATTAGAACATAGGCTACTCTAAGAAAGAAAAATACGAAAAAAATTTCATACAACTATAAAATAACGAGAGGAACTATATTTTTAACGAGTATAAGGAGTGCTGAAGATAATACCATGTATGAATGTGGTAGAAATGGAAATCATATCTATTTTTTTAATCCTAGTTGAAAATGCCCTTAAAGACAGATATCACAAGATATGAAAAGATTACCTAGAAAGGAATAAAGAAATTCATGAGCCATGATCAAGTTAAATGGTACTAAAATTTTACTATACCATTGTCATGACAATTATTCTATCCCACACACGCAGAGTCGACCCTAGTGGAGAACAGAATGGTGCACAGCCAACACATATAGAAGCATAATGTTTGTAAAAAAGCGTCCGGCCGACGGTCTAGGATTGGTGCAGTAACCCCCTCCCATGCAAACACCAGGGGCAACAGTACTTTAATAAAGTTTAGGTGAGAAATAAGGGTGTTTAAAATAGAACACATCCAGAAAAAATGTGGAGTAACATGATACAAAACAGACTTATATACGTTTAAAGTGAAAGAGAAATTACAAAAGCACATAGGGTATCTTTTTTTAGGAACTCGGGTTACCGGAAAATAGTAAGATTTTTGTACTTTTTGTATACCTCGGAGCAGACACGAAGATGCACAAAATTATACAGTATAGTGAAATTTAATAAGTATATGTTTTCACAAATTCAAAAACTGTTATATTATTACTTTTGCATGTACAAAAATTGGAGCTGATTCGAAAATATATTGGTTTACTTCCAATAACTAAAGTTATGTATGCGACCTCCTCTCCTCAGCAATTCTGATAGGTTCGTTATGCTGTAAATACTTCCCACTGCAGGGTATGCGTCTGGTAAATATTAAATATATCAGTCAGTTAATATATTTTAGAGCCTCAAAGCTACAATTTTTGGTCACAAAGAAGCTAGAGCCCTTTTCTCAGTTGCTTGACATTGAATTGACGGGGTATGTATTTCTTAAAATTTTGGATCATTATTCAACGCTTTACACTTACAAAGAAAAACCTTTAAAAGTGGCCGAAAAATTAGAAAACTCACCCAAAGTCAAATACCATAGCAACAGATGAAACATTAAAAAAATTGTAAATTCCCTTTTACTACTAATAGGCATTTCTTTAAAGTTAGAAAAATGCTGCACTATATTTAAAATTTTACCAATCTTTCTGAAAACTTTAATAAAAAAATATAAAGAAATTCTTTTTTATTTCATTTCAGTGCTAAAAATAACAATAAACTATTAAAACTTTGCATATTATGGAAGAAAAATATAAAAAATATTCATAAGGGACTAAAATAACAAGTCAAATTATATATTTAGCTTGTATAAAGACAAATGGAAAATAAATCCTCTATTAATGTGCAAAAACAGCAAACTAGATCTATTTTCGAATATTAATTCTAAATTCTTCTCAACGTCAATTTTCACATGTTATGATGTAGTCTCGTAACTTTTAAAGGAGTATAGATGGAAGCTAATGTTGTATCTGTTCCGAAAAATCATAGAAATCTTTATTTAAAAAAGATCCTATAAACTAAGCTAGAATGTTATATTCGTTAAAAAATTTATAAACAATTTGGGTGCTATTTGTTTTCAGATATATTATGCCGCAGCAGAAAATGAATAGAATAATGTATGATATTTAATCACTTACGTTACGCTTCCTTAAGAAAACGTATTCGTGTGCTATTTTAAATTTAATTAAATTAAGATGTATTATATTAAGACAAAAAAAAAGTTATTTTATATTAAGTATAAAAAGGTGTATTTATATTGGAAGATCCGATATTTCTGGCCATCAAACAACGTGAAATTTAAGTAACGCATCGAGATGTGGTGTTTTTAATTCTTTCACAACAGTTCTGGTATCAACCAAACCTAGGCATATTTTTTTACAAAATTCAAATTATATTTTGTACAATTAATATATAAATGATTTTTCACTTTGGCAACTTTTTATCGTCACAAATAGATGCCAGAGTATGATCAACCTGTAATCTATGTAAAAAAAATATAAAATGTATCGTTTCTGTGCATATCTCAAGCAAAAACTAAAAATTCACGAAACTTTTGAAAAAGTGTTACCGATTTCTCAATGTTTTTTAATTAAAATTAATTTTTGGTCTGGCAAGCGAAAATTCATTTTCACATTTAATCACAAATTATAGATACGTCTTTTTTATACTTACCATAAAACAGACGTAAATGTTTTTTTCTTAGTATAATACATAATACATCATAATTTAAATACATTTAAAATGGCCCACAAATGCATTTTCTTAAAGATACGTAACATCAGTGATTAATTATTATACATCATTCTCTTTATTTTGTTCCGCCTCATAATTTAGCTGAAAATATAAGTTCTCAAATTCTTTTAACGAATATAACATTCTACCAAAATTTATGACCTTATTTTTTTCAAATGTAATATAATCTAAAAATTAACAATTTTTTAAAAATAAATTTCACCACCTGTTTTATCCAAAACGAAGAGTGGGAGTAAAGCGATTTGTACTTGATAAAATTATACAAAAATATGTAAGACATTAAAAATTGTTTCAAATGTTAGGAAATCAAGAATTATTTCGTCATTAATATTGTAATGGAAAATGTAGAACAATTAATTCAGTAATGGCTGAGAGTAAGCAGTATATCACAATACACTGCTTACTTGGCCATCTCCACACTATAGAAAAACCTTTTATTCTTAAGAAAAGTAATATTTAGCAACTTAATATCATATCCTTTTTTTCTACCATTGTAACGACGAATTACATGCGTGTCTGTAAATCAGTTTCCCAGTCAGTATTATATGCAAGCAGAAAAAACGCCTTTACATGTAAATTGTTGTGAAGTGTTAGGTACCGGCCACATTGAATTCAATACTAAAATAATGGATGTACAAGTTTCATTTATTCAAAATTATAAAATACTACGGCCGAAAATAACCATATTTTTTGTATTTTATTAATTTTATGTAATAAAAAATTAATTATATGATACATGCATAAAATTAGATTGTAAAAAGTGTTAGAAAACCAAAAATAATTTTATATATACATACATGTATGTTTGTATGTATGTATGTAAATATATACATATACATATATATATATATATATATATATACATATATATATATATATACATATATATATACATATATATATATATATATAATATATATATATATATATATATATATATATATATATATATATATATATATATATATATATTATTACCGTCATTTTTAAGTTTTTTTTATATTAGAAAAATCGTGTAACAGAAGTAAGTATCACGTGAAACAGATGCAAGTAATGTCACCTAGTCACCAAAGTTGACATTGCATAGTCAAACTTGGTTTCTTTTCAATAAAATAAATTTAATACAAATTAAGACGGAGAAAAAGATAAATAGTTTTATATGGATGAAAGTTTTTTTTTAATTCACTTAATTTAAAATGACCGACTAAAGCATTGTTTTCTATTCACAGCATAGAAAAATGATCTGAATGAGGGTACAAGAAGCTGGCCCTCCAACGAGGCGCAAAGCACCATGTAAATATATATATCTAACTATCTATCTATCTATCTATCTAATTATCTATCTATCTATCTATCTATCTAATTATCTATCTATCTATCTATCTAATTATCTATCTATCTAACTAACTAACTATCTAACTAATTATCTATCTATCTATCTAACTAACTAACTAACTATCTATCTATCTATCTAACTAATTATCTATCTATATATATCTATCTATCTATATCTATATCTATATTCATATCTATCTATCTATATATATATATATTTATATATATATTATATACGCATACACACACACACACACACACACACATATATATATATATATATATATATATACATACATATACATTTATGAATGAATGTATATAGTTTTATACCTATACACATGCATCTGTAATACTTTAAATAAATTTTCAGGCATGTAAAATCATTTTAATATGTAGTCAACTTTTTGCTATAACATGTGGTATGTTAAGCAGTAGCCTAAAAATTAAACTCAAATTGACATGTTTGCTAGGTGTCATATCTAATTGCTTCTGCTAAAGGGTTAATAATCTTCGTTTTGCTACATTAGCTAATTTTTAAATATTTTATTCTTTGA
>CM063510.1:2483584-2546084 GCA_032207245.1 Pardosa pseudoannulata | reverse complement strand
TGGTCAGAGCACGCGATCCAGACCAAAGTGTGTGGGTTTGGTGCTCGCCACAGCGCAGTTGATCCAAACTCTGGATTTTTATTTTAAAAATGTTATTTATTGTTGCCTTATGTTCTCTAATTAGTTATTTCTCGAATATTCTGTTCCGTTATAAAAGCTGATACCCACTAGTTGTAGGCAACTTCTCGATCTTGTGAAGTTGCGAGTTGCTACTTTGCTTCAAGAAATTCGCCTGTTAGCCTAAATGGTGTGTTCATTCGAATCTTCGAGCCAATATTAAAGCGCAATTGTAGAGGATATTTCATATAATAAAATTTAATATAAAAAAGCCAGTATTAAATTCTATATAAAAAAGGCAATATGAAGCTTAATAATCACCCATTAATCGTCTCTAAAAAAAGGTAGCCGCTAAGTACTTGTAAAAACACATTATTTATATTACAAATTAATTGTAGAGGAATGTTGTTTTTATTTGTATATTTCATTTTTAATAAAATGATTTTAAATGCATTTGTAGAATGGAGAAATTCGAGAAGTGTAAAGATGTTTTCTTTGCTTTAGATCAACACTAACCAAAAAACTGATTTACAGGCACAGACGAAAAGCAGGAGCTTAAAATTAACACATTGTATGCGGGACACTCACTAGTACCTTTTCTGACGATTGATACTTGAGAGCGGGACACGTACTAGTACGGGTTAGTGTAACAATAGGGTTTGTTTGTAGGTACAAAAATAATGGTATATACAGGAAAACGAAGCCGAATGTTCTTGCCTTTCATTTTTTTTATAATGTACAAATGTTTATATATTAACATAATTCGAAAAAATTAAAACTATCTACTACTATTTCTGTTTGATTTTTCGTATTTGCGATACTATTATAAATTTATCCACTAAAAATATATATTTTGCTTACAAAAATCTTATGGTTGTTATTTATATAATTCTATTTATATATTTGTTTATATATTTCAATTTAAAATACGAAAAGTTGGTTAAAAAAATAAATAACATTCGATCTATTGAGATTTACCTAAATAAATAATTTACGTGCAAAACGCCAGCTCCCGGTACAATTCCGCTGCGAAATGTACTCACAGAATGTGTTCAGCTAAATAAAAAATAAGATTATTCCATCTATCAGCGGATATATTCAAAAATAAACCGATGAGAAGTATTATCTCACAGTCGCAAACATTATAATCACAGAAATGCTTAGTCGTTTACAACATTTGCAATTAAGATAAGAACATTATTTTGTTAAAATCTTATTCTTTTCAAAGAATTTTATAAATAACTTAATATATTAGTTAACACAAGTTAAAATTATATAATTAAATAAAATACTCAAGATTTGAAATATAAGATGCATACTAAATTATTCGATATTCTAAAATACCTTTTTTGAAGAATATGCAATTTACTTTGTAATAAATAAAAAATTTAAAACTGGTTCTTAAATATTTTTTTTATTTATACATAGTTTGAATTTATACTTCATTTATTTACAATTAATAATAAATTTACTGACTTTCATATAATTATAACTATCATTTTTCCAATTATATTACAATATTATTTTAATTTAAAATTATTGGAAGCCAATTTATAGATAAATAATATCTTTCAACCCTTCTAAATTCATGGTAATAAAATGCCTATAAATTAATCATAAATAAATTAGTTACGACAAATATTAGTGCAAACATTATTTAACGCTGGCTAAAAAATTATATATCTAAAAACAAGACAAGAATTTTTAAAATATATATCATGCTAAATTTCTTAATATTCTAAATTACATTACTTAAAAAATGTGCAAGTTATTTTAAAAGGTTTAAGATAATATAACTATAAAATACATGTCATATTTAATTTTATTCATGATTTAAAAACCATGAATTTTTCTAGCATGCTTTTAAAAGCATTGGAATATAGGATTTATTTGTAAATTGTCAGCTACGGCTTATAAATTAAAAAATATTTGAATGCAATTTGAAAAATGGTAATTTTAATTGCATAAAAACTGGAAGTTTGTCGTTATCCGTAAATTAAGTGTATATTTTAACCACAAATAAAATACGCAAAAAAGTTAACAATCTGTTTTATTTATTTTTGTTCAACCTGAGTCACATGAGAGTAGAATAATCTGTTTTTTTTTTTTAATTTTGACCCAAATAATTTAAAATACTTTTCTCATTTTAATAGTAATTTATTTATAAGGGAAATATTAAATATTAAAATATTCCGTAGGTTATTTTAAAGCTACGCTTATAGTAATTTTACTCAGTTGTTTCATTACATAAATTTTATTGTATGATATTTATTTAAATTCAATTTCAAATTTAATATTTATATAAATAAAAACTATTTCTTTCACTCTTTTAACAAAGTAATTTCAAAAGATCAAATGTGTAAATAAATCAAGAGATTTATAAACTATGGAAATCAATTCACATTTTCTGTAAGTTTTTATTTTCTTATTACTTGTTTATCAAAAACCGACGTAGAAAAATACGACTAGATTTATCATTTTTTAATATCAAATTCACATTTTGGTTCCTACATTTAGTTGTGTGTATTTATACCGTTTATGAAGTATTATATTTAGATTTTTAATTGCTCAATATTTATATTAGCTATGTTCAGTTTAAAGTCTTTACCGGACATTGAAACTATGCTAACGTGAAGTGATCCATAATTTAAATTACAAAATTAGTTATTTTAAATTTAATAATCCCCTATATAATAATAGCTTAAGTTATCTGTCCGTCGGTCCTCGAATTTATGAAGTGGTTGTACCTGGAATGGATAGAGGCATCCATACTGGATTCTTATTGAGTTAGGGCTAGCAACGTTCGAAATCCACTTTTTCCCTTTTCTAGCATTTAATGCCATTACTTCAAACCCTATTTTCCCCGATGAAGAGCAGGCGATTAATTTCGTCAATTTATCCCTTTATAAGTATATGAAAATAACTTTTTTAGCATTATGACGTCATTCCTTTAACCATTTCATTTAATCATTTATTTTAAATTATTTAAATATCGTCTGCATTATTTTCATACATTTTATCACTCAACTTAGATATTACGTAAATAATTTTTTTTTTTATTTTTGGCTCGAAAAATAGATTAGGTACATATGTGATAGATTTAAATTTAATCATCTATTATTTTTTGTTGCAATGAAAATTTTATCACCGGTATTAACAACAAATTCTATCTACCTCCAGGGTGTAGTGGAAAGAATAGTTTCATTCCTTTATTTCCATTAATTGCTGCGGCAAAAAAAAAGGAAGAACTTAACAATAATTTCGACGTAGCTATGAAAGCCCTGAATTATCTTTCTAAATGAATACAACGTGATTCTAAACTGCATTCAAAGTATCGGAGGAGTAG
This sequence comes from Pardosa pseudoannulata, assembly GCA_032207245.1. NCBI lineage: Eukaryota > Metazoa > Arthropoda > Arachnida > Araneae > Lycosidae > Pardosa > Pardosa pseudoannulata. The sequence goes on along the minus strand of CM063510.1, from coordinate 2,542,681 downwards.
GAAGATAAATTATTGAGCCTGTACCAGATAATTCTCAGCCAATAAACAAACCATTTTTTTTTACCTGCCTCACAGGTACTTTATAATTTTGGAAAATTAAAAATTTCATTCATCCTGTCATATGACGGGCTATATGCTAGTAATAATAATAAATGGAACTCTTCATAAAATGTTAGATTAAATAAATTTAAACTTAAATATTTTTGCATGCAAATATAGTTAGTTTTTATTTATGAAAAGCAGTACATCGTTTATAAAATTAGATTTTATTGATAACAATATCTACCTAAATAGCCATTAACCCTTTAGAGGACAGTGGTTTAGCAGCCAAACCTCCTGTTAAACATTCCTTTCTCTCTCTCTCTCTCTCTCTCTCTTTTTATTTTTTTATTAGAAATTTATGTTTTTGACATTTAAAAACTTACAGTAAATGACAGTACTATATTTAATTAATTTATTTAAATATATGTATTTAAACTTGCTGTACCTGGAAAGTTAGGATTTTTTCACTCATGACCCCAAACAAAAATATCTATTCCATAAACACTTATAAATTGCTAAACTATCTATTTTATTTTTTAAGAACGCTTACTTATTGTTCTTCCAATGCAATTCAAATTTTAAAAAGTATAATGTTCAAGCTATACAAGGGAATGGATTCGTCAATAATCCCCCCTCCTCTACGGTATCCTCTAATGGAAATTCCTCTAAGGATTGTAAAGAAAAATTTTAATAAATTTTATATTTATATATATTCATAAGTAATATTTATAAACTATTTTCATTAAACTCCAAAGAGTTTATGTAGGTGACCTTTAAAGCGTTAAAAAGAAGAGAAAAACAGGTGGTTTCTCTGTGAAACCACTGCCCGTTAAAGGGTTAATTGAACTGAAAATTCCAATTAAGGCAAAATATGTGTTGTTTATTTTTATCCGATAATTTTTCAATGCGAGCAGTTTTGAAAAATTTTACTGCTCCAGTCATATGACGGGTTATATGCTAGTAATAATAATAATTGGAACTTTTCAGAAAATGTTAGATTAAATAAATTTCAACTTAAATATTTTTGCATACAAATATAGTTAGTTTTTACTTATGATTTGGTTTGGTGTGCTACGGTCTACTTTTTGCAACACGAGGGCTAATGAGACCGGGACCTACAGCTTAAAGCCGATCCCGAATGGCTACGAACGTCCATGCCACAGTGGGATTCGAACCCACGAACTCCCGTTCCGAAGACCAGCACCCTAACCAATTGGCCATCGTGCGGCTTTACTTATGAAAAGCAGTACATTGTTTATAAAATTAGATTTTATTTATAACAATATCTAACTAAATAGCCATTAATTGAATTGAAAATTTCCATTAATGCAAAATATGTGTTCTTTATCCTCTTGCCTTATTAATGAAGTGACGATTGTGTGTGCCACTATCGATGAAAGCTTTTCTCATGCGTCGTGACCAGAAGCAGTTTCATCACTAACTAAATTTTGCACACGTTTTTTTTTACAGGAAAAACTACAATGCTATCTTCAGATGCATCCAAATCGGTATCTGTTTCAGTTTCTAAGGTGTAATTAGGACATTTTCAGCACCGTTATTAGTGTCAATTTTCTTTTTGCCATTAGGTTACATTTTTAGATTTTTTTAAAGAATTTTTTAAACCCCAACAGTTAATTATTTATTGCATATAATATAATACTCTATTGCAATTACGCCAAAAATAAACGACCAACTCTTATATTGCAACTGTAACAAACAATAACGCAAAAACAAACTTTATCGCTTAAAAACAATAACATATGTGATACAATCTTTTCACTTTTGGCCAGACAGAATCATCACGTGTGTGATACGAGGTTCTCATTTTAGGCACAGCATTACGACCACGTCTCCCATACGTTGTTTTGAGGCAAAGGGTTAATTTTATCTTATAATTTTTCAATAGGAACAGGCCTTTTATAGGAAGGTTAAACATCTTAAAGGAAATATAATTTGCATTTAAATTTATACCTGTTTACGCATGTAGAAACCATGGACTTAACACAGTTAAACCTACAAAATTTCATTACAAATTTTCGCAATAAACGTATACGATACAGAAAAACATTTTGTATTCATATATTTTTATTCTATTTACATAGATTTATTTCTCTAACGATTAAAACTCCAAAACAGTCTGAACATCAACCGTAATCTCGTTATCCCCATCTTTTTTAAATTAAAGCCATTACTTAGCGTAATGCAATAACTGCAAACTCACTTTCACCCATTATTGCATTAACTTTTATTAAGAGAAAATAGATCAAATTTTAAAAAACTGAAATATTGCGTTATGCTGAAAAACCTCCATCTGTCTAAAATTCTGTCAATATGAATATTCATTTCCTATCCCGCCCGGACAAAGCAAGAAAAAAAAACCGTAAAAAATCATCCACTGTGTGACAGGCATCAGAATTAAGTCAGAGGAAAATTGCATTATTAGTATGCAAATAAGAAAAACGTAGCCATTTTTTATTTATAAGTCAATCTTTTATTTTATTTAATTTATCAATTTCGGGTCCCCAGTTTTTGCAGGCTTTCGCGTATTGTCAAAAGAAAAATGAATGATTGTCGGCTCGTACGTCGGTTTTAAACAAAATTATTTTCGCGGAATATAAATTTATTTCATTAATCAAAAATGCATTTCTTATAACTTTAAGTGAATAGTTTATAGCAATAGAAATTTTCTTTTTCTTCCTGGTAGTGTGTGAAGAGGAAATTATGAAAAATAACTATTTAAGGCTAAAATAAACATTAGTAATTTTTTAATAAGTAAATTGTTTTCCGATATATAATAAAACTTATTTTGCAGGTTTTTATTCTTATTGTAAACTATCATATGTATTTGTAAATTAATTTAAACCCTAATATATTTATAACAAAATATTAATAGTGGACCACTATTAGTATGAAATATATTTTATTATATATAAGTTAATTATTATATTATATTATTATTATATTTTATTATATTATTAATTATAATTATATTTTATTATATATATTATTATATTTTATTTATTATATAATTATTATATTTTATTCTGCTCGTGTTTTTCTAATTTTTTAAATTTTGTATTAGTTAACATCATGTGTAAAAAGTATAACTTTTCAATTTATTTATTGATTTCATAATTTATACAATAAATGATGAATAAAAAAATGAGAATACTCGTCTTAAAATTTAAATATATGTATGTAGGAAGTATTTAAAGGAAAAGTTAGTACTTTTAGTGCTTAATTAGTAAGTCAGAGGAAAATTGCATTATTAGTATGCAAATAAGAAAAACGTAGCCATTTTTTTATTTATAAGTCAATCTTTTATTATGTTATAGGCATTTAACACAGAAATAGCGGATTTTTTCACTATTATTTTTTATTTTTAATATATATATATATATATATATATATATATATATATATATATATATATATATATATATATATATATATATATATATATATATATATATATATATATATATATATATTCCTAAAATTCTATGATAAGAACAAAGTCGGTTCAAAAGTTTGATTTGATTTGGTGTGCTACGGTCTACTATTTTGCAATATGAGGGCTAATGAGACCGGGACCAACAGCTTAAAGATAATTCCGAAAGGCTAATGACATACATGACACGGGTTATTCGAATCCACGAATTTCGGTACCGAAAGCCAGCATTCTAACCACTTGGCCATCGAGCGGCTTCTATTCTAATGTTTTAAATGCTATAAATAAAAATAAACGTGGATAAACGATTTTCAATAAAAGGGATTTTCAAACAAATAATTCACACGTTCTCAACCGGCAAATTATTTCAAGTCTAATACTAAATACCGGCAAAAAAAATGAAATTCTAAAGCTGGTTTCTGTATACTTGTTATTAAGGCAATGGAAACAAAAATTAATGTTATCAAGTTCAAACATAAATATAACTGAAATGTCAAAATACAACTGGAATTAAACAACACCGAATATTTATAAATTATATTTCTCTCCCCTGTTCCATTTTTTATAGTAATATATACATGCGATAATGTTGCCACATTTAGAAACAGAAATTGCAAGGTGGAAAATCCCATTAGCGGCAACAGGAATAGAATTAAAAATGACGTAAATTCAAGCCAGCAGTCGAGTATGTGTTAATAATTTCCAAAATATATTTTTAATTTCTACTATTATCCACTTTAGATATAAATATACTTCTAATGCCGTATTTAAAAGCAAATTAATATACATGAGTAAAACTTTACTATTTAACAGTTACTTTAATCCAAATGATGCCTTTGTATTGAAATCTCCGATGAAGGCATTTGTTCCAGATATTGTTTATGTAGATTAATATTATACCATATCATTTCTCTCCGTGTGTTCCTATGGATTGTTATGTGTCTTAAGATGTAATGCACTCATTTCTTTTAACATGGGAGAGACAGCAAAAAAAATTTACCCATAAAATACCACGGATGTTTTTAGCTATTTTATTTTGGGAGCACCATATCGGTGGCCAGCACTACTCCCTAGAACAGGGGTAGGCAACGCGGCGCCCGCGGGCGCCATGGCGCCCCCGATCGATTTTTAATGCGCCCTCGCTGGACTAATGTAAATGTATGATAGCCAGAGCGATTTACTTACTCTTGCCAAACGGCGATATACAGCAAGTAGTCAGTTGAGTTTAGGATTGTGCATAGATTAGCAGTTTGCTAACCTTGAGCGTATCTAATAACACACACGTATTTTTTGTTAGTGTGTGATCGTATTTCGAATAGACCACGCGTAGACCGTGCATTTAAAACTACCAAGTAATCCGAAATAATTCCTTCAAAATCCTTCATGGATAAATGTAAAAGAAAAAGAACATATTATTTTAACGATGAATGAGAACATCTATATTGTTTCGTTGATTACAAAGGGAAGTGTATTTGTTTGTTGTGTAATAATAGTGTTGCGATTTCCAAGAAAAGTAATATTGAACGACATTTTAAGACCCTTTATACTAATTTTGATAGTGACTATCCAATGAACTCTGAAATTAGAAGAAAAAAATTATTTCTTTAAAATGTTCAATAACTAACCAGCAAAGTTTTTATACTAGACCACTGCAACAACATAAAGCAGCAACGATCGCGTCATATAAAATATCGTATTTGCTAGCTAAGAATAAAAAAACATTTACAGATGGAGAATTAGTGAAAGAAGCCATGTTAGAAGCTGCTGATTCACTTTTTGAAGAATTTAAAAATAAAAAAGAAATAGTTTCAGCTATAAACACGTTGCAAGACACTCAAGTTTCACACTGAATTATATGTATCATTAGGTATGACACCAACAAAAAAAAGTTATAAAAAATCTTTTTTTTAATGCTTATTTATACCTGTTGATTATCTGTAAAATATGCGCCCTCGGTGATTTTCAAATTTAGTATTGCGCCCTTAAGGACAAACAGGTTGCCGACCCCTGCTCTAGAACAACCCAAATAAACGAAGTGGGTCATCGTAATTTAGAAGCAGGAATCAAGCAGAAAGCCTCCCTCTTTCGAATTGGTCTGCCTCTTCCAAGAGGTATCGTATGGGAACTTGGAGGAACCCTGCGATTACAATCCTAATTAATGTTCCCCAGCCAGTTAGATTGTTATTAATGATCTAGAAAAAAGTATTTTAATCAGCGCTGTATATTTGTTTTTCATAGTTTATCAAAAGTTGGTTGTCCAAATGAAGACTTTTCAACGCCAAAGGTACAATGTACCCTTATGTCCCATAAAGATTACTTTTTAGAAGTAACAAAACATTTTTTCCCAACTATCTTGTCAGAAAAAAAATACTAGTCTAAAGTCTTACAAAAGCGTATTCAACTTAAAACACCATATTTTTTTTCTCATTATAGACCATATAAAATAAATGTTGTATAAGAAATCAGAATACTAGTCTTAAAATTAAATATATGTGTAGGAAGTATTTAAAGAAAAAGTTAGTACTTTTAAATAAAATAAATATCCGCTTAGTGCTAATTCGTTTTTGTAAAAATATATTTTAGACAAAACTTCTTTGTCATATACAAAATCAGTCTGGTTTTGAGAAATGTTCGAACAAAACTTAAATGAAGCATTTGATAAATATCTCTTACCCCAAAACTGGAAAAGCAGACAAACAAATAAAAAATTCACAGAAAAAAACAACCTTTAAAGATATAAATTTATCTCTAAATTTTATTCTACACATACGTATATTTATTTATTGTACCTTCAATTTACATAAAGTTACCAAGCATAATTTTTGTTATCCAACGTATGCCTGTAAGTCAGGATATATTTATTACAAAATACATTATTATTTAGCATCATTAATCATGAAAAGAAAACAATTATCGCTGGAAAACGGTTCAATTCTTTACGTAATGCCTGACATGGGGTAGGGAAATAACACATAAAGCCGTATCGTGATAGACGAATATTTTAACAAGGGGGGAGTAAAGTTTACTTGCTTCCAAATACTTTAATCAGCGGAGGGAAACTGGGATGGGGGAAAGCCACAAAAGGGTAAAAAAACAAATCAAGAAATCACGCCATTAAATCGTTTATGTGGAAGCATTTTTTAATCAAAACTAAAAGGTTTTCTCTCCCTTTGAAATATTAAACGAACAAACCAAAAAATATATACTCTCTTCTAGAGAAGTATGCATACACCTCAACCCGGCAAGTTTCTTGTGTTTCCCAGTAATGAAGATGTCTGACGTAAAAGAACCCTAAAAGATAAATGATCTTTGTATCAAAAATAAGGGGGGTGGGTAAATGGAACGTTTCTGAGGTTCTCCCCCCACCCCGTTCCGTATTCCAAAGCCTTCCGTAAAGTGGGGTATTTGCCAGAGAATTCGCACAGCGATTATGCCCAACGAAATTTTCCATCTGAAAGCGAAATTTAACAAGCATGTGTTAGTTTCACCTCGGCGACCGAAAGTTCGTGACGAATTTGAATGTCGGATACGGCAAGGTTCATTTTATTTGTTTAGAAATAACGCGGCTATTTATTTTTATTATGTTTTTTCCCGCCATCCATTGAATTTTATGCTCCAATCGCCGGGATGAATTTTACCCCGTAGTCTGGAGACGTCGCTGGGAGGGGTGGCTCTCATTTAGACTTTTATAGCTTGTGCGCGTGCAGTATTGTGCCAGAGCACATTTGAGGGAAGGATAAGGGAAGAAAAAAAACAGAGGGGAAAAAATTAACTCCCTCATATTACGAAAAAGGGAACCGCATGTGATTGTTGCTATCATACTTTGAGTTACACTTTATACACGAAAATGTGTTCCATGGAAAGAAGGGGAAATTTCACCAATATGCAGAGCAGAATCGCTGCATAGCAAATGGAAAAACAGATCATGAAGGTCCCAAAATTAGTTTTACTCTTCGTAGTGGATATTTCCCTAAAAGTTATCCGCAGGTTGCGTGGGTTGAAATTAAATTGGCTTTTACTCCCCGAAACAGCAAATAGCATTCTTTTACTTTGCCCGTTCCGTTAGCTATATATTTTGAGCTTTGACTTAACTCATTTCGGGTGCCCGATTCGGAAAAAGAAATATTTTCTCAAACCTTAAATTTAAACACGCTAGAAAGTCATTCAAGCATTTCCTAGTGTGAATCTAGCTGAATCAAATTTCGTAATAGGGATAATTAAATCAATTTCATTATCGTTTAGCGAATATTATGATATTTCACCACGCTTGCCACGTGATAAGTTCATTTGCCTTTCCTTAGAGTAAATTTAAGTTTTACTGTAAAATATTAAAGGTATTCACGATTTATTGATGCTTACAGTAATTTCAAGTGACAGAGGAAAATCTTATGTTTTCATTTCATTTTCTATAAACTATTTTTAAAAAATTGAGAAGACATTTTTGTGGAACCTTTAGCATATTATAAGTACCATAAACAGCTCAATGAATATTAAAATCTAAGCAGAAAAAAGTATTAAAATTTTAAATAATATTATTGATATTGACCATAGATATAAACTGAAATAGCTAAAAAATCACTGACAACAACTGGTAATGCTATACTCCAGCTACTTCTATGTTACTAGAAAATATAGCTGATTACCCAATAATGAATAGGGACTTATAACCCTGCATCTTGTATAGTATAAAACTTAATATGAACAGATCACCTTATAACAATCATAATAATATAAAAATATTATCTTTAAACTTTAAAACTATAAGTATATGAGAGAGACATAGAAGTTTTACACGATGTCCTGCGCTACACTTCGAACATCTATGGAGCAATTTTTAGTAGACTAAGTACAATGTTTTTGATTTACAGTCTTCACTAGACTTGTTTTACTGATCTTCGTTTAACCCTACTGACTTACAAGTAAAACGGAATCTGATGTGTCCGAAAAATACTGTTTAGTTTTGGCTCATCTGAACAATTTTGGAAAATTTGAGAAAGAAAACGTTTTACTTTGATATTTGCATTTCTGTGTAACATTTAATGAGGTTTATATAAAATACAAATGTACAATAATTAAGTGATAGTATAAAATTATGATTTAATATAATGCCGCATGATGTCTGTTTGAGACATCCATCGATATTTCGGAGACGTCAAAATCTACTTTGGCACATGAGAAGACTGACGTCTCCCAGACGTCATTGTATGTCAAGGGATTAATTATTGTTGATAATATTTTTAAAATCTTGTTTTGTGTATAGTTTTCTTGTAATCTCCTATATTCAGTAAAAAGGTAATTTAGATTATATATTAAAAGAAAATAAATTAAATTAACACTAATATAAATAAACTGTACAGATTTCTCTGTTCTACAAAAAATAGCAAGACTTTTGTTGGAATGTGAGCAGGTGAACTGCATTTAATGATTTTAATTTACAAGAATATTTGTCATTGTTTTTATAATATAAGTCACAAAATATTTCTCCAAAATAATAGAAAAAACTTAAGAAACATTTTCTAATAAATTCTCTAAACATTAATTTACTAAACGTTGTTAATATGTTAAAGAAAAAACATATTTAATGTCAATAAAAAGGTATACTTTTCTAAGAATATAAAAAAAATAAAATTATTCATAAAACTAAAAATTCTTAGGAAATTTGTGCATTAGCTTAAAATACTCCTCTTTTGTGTGAGAAGTAAAGAAAAACCACCTTAACTCCTTTTTGTTTAAATTATTAATATCTTTATCCCATCGCTTCAAATAATATAACATCTTTGATAAGTAAATAATCGAAGATGTTAAATTTCTTGGTGTTGTTCATAACTTGTAGAAGAAAGCTTTTTTTTAAAAAAACAAGAATTAGAATAAATTTTGTGAAGTTTAATTTCCTAAATATACTATTAAATAAACACCTTAAAAACACTTTAACCGATAAAAAGATATATTTTCCTATAAATGCAAAAAAAAAAATTAATTAATAAAATAAAATAAAATAAATAAATAAATAAAAAATAAAGTTGTTTTTAAAATAATTAAAAATACCACAGAAGCATCTGAAATGGCTTAAAAAAATTCTGAATCCTCTCTAGAAAAAACAAAGAAGCCTCAAGTATTTTAAGGTCTTCAGTCAGTAGACAGTAGAAGATGTTAAACTGCTTGATGGTGTCAACAACTTGTAGAAGAAAACTTCTTCCAAAAGAACAAAAATAAACGTTCATTTCCCTATCATCTAGCTCCAAGCAATTTAACATCTTCGACAATTAAGACTTCTGTATTTGTCAAAAGTTTCCCCCCCTTCAACCGCAACCGTGGGCAGCACGTGCCAACGTGAGTGAACCTGTGGATCCAGGTTTAACGTGTGCCTCTGGGTGGTCCAGACAGGCCCTTTAATAGCCACTCCCGCCCTTTTTCGCCGCCAGCTCATCAATTCTTGTTCGTCCTTTCCGCTTTAACAGCCACTGACAGAAGATTTTGCTGTAAAATAAGAACCGATTTTTCATTAAGTTCCATAATATTGCTTTTAAAACCTGATGTACTTTTTCTTTATCTGCAATATCGTACGCTGCACAGTAAATTGTTCCCTGGCACCTTGTGATTAATTAAAAGTTCATTGCTTTATCCTGTGATAGGTTAGATATGTTGCTTTGTAAACGGCGGCGATATAGAGTAGTTTCTTGTAGTTTTCCTAAACCTTCACCCCTTTTTCAAGATAAGACCTTAAGGGGATACTGGACATTAAACATTGTTTTAATGAACTTAATATAACTTTAAGGAATTAAATTTTGTACACTTACAAGTTCAAGTATAATAAATTAATTACATTAAGTTTTTTCCTAGAATCAAATAAGTTTTAAGATTTAATTTTTGTGAAATGTTTGATTAATTTTTTAATTTGCTTCATGCTACCTAACTGTTTGTAGATAACTCTAAAATACACCAAACACTCCTAAAATACATTACAAAAATTCTAGGTATCTGCTTAAAGTTCCAACTTTATTTAGACGATAGAATCTATTTTATGCTTAGCCCGAAATTTTAATGAAAATTCTACGCATAGACAAATTTTTCTAAGTTTTTTTTCTATTTTTCTTCTAAGAATTAACTATTCAATTTATAAACAAAATAATTCTCAAAACTGCAAAAAATATTTTTTTAAATTGGACAAAAATGCAAAAAAAAAAAAAAATATTTTATACAAAATGTCTACATTAGTTTCCTGATCTAGTTTATTTTTCTTTACATGTATGTCAGGTTTAAAATTGGGGGTTAAGAATTAATCGATTTATAATTAAAAATAGTTGGAACTCATTATCGATAACGAATAGGTGAAAGACACACCCTCGAGGGGAACTATACAGAGTAAAGAAGCTGAAGCGGAAGCAAACAGGAATTTTGCTTAGGTAGCAACGCCAAAAGAGTCAGATCTGAGCGGGACTCGGGCTGATAAGATACTCCACGCTTTTCACTACAAGATGAGAACAAAGGATTTCTAAATGGCATAGTTATGGACAGAAGGATTACAATAAAGAAGTTTTATATATGAAATCAAACGTGTCTTCCATGCCTTAACCACTCGTCCGTGTTATATATATATATATATACTCAGACATGTGTCTATATATATATAGACAAACATATGAGGTTGTATCTCTGCATATTTACTCATATGCTTACGTATATAATTCGGATCATATTTTATCTATTTTAATTCATTTTTTGTGAATGATAACTTATACGCTCACGAATTGGTCAATTCCCCGCAAAACTCGGAATTACATTTTTTATGCTCTAAGCAAACAAAATAAAATCACTTAAAATTTTCAAGCTACTTTTATTCGGCGCAATACCCACAGTTTATTCAATCTTTGTTTATTTTTTCATCCGGAACTAGCCACTATATTCTTATTATTTGATTCCGCATATTTTGGAAAAAGAAAGATCAAAACGAATGCCAGACATAAAAAAAAAATCACAAACCGAAAAGCAGTTCAAATGACACGTTTTTCGCCACTTATCCTAATCATAGTGCTTGAGCTTTGAGGTTTGGTTCGAAAGGTATGTTTTCCGCGGTAAGCGATAGGCACCAGAAAAAATCACATTCAGAGAAAAATCTCCCAGACATCACGATTCTATCCCTTTCAACGGGAAAGAAAATCACGAAAAGCGGAGGTGCAACCCTTTTGTGTTATTCAGTAAAGTTCTAATTAAGCCCTCATTTTTGCGTGTTCCGTATATATGTTCTGTCTCAGCTTATATCAAGCCTATTCAAAATCGATCACTTACGTTTTCGATAATAATACAACCATCAAGTTTTTCAGACTCAAGTCAAAAGCAAGGAAATAATCGATGAAATTTATAGAATAACAAAAATATTTGGAGGGAAACGAATAGATATATTTCAAAGGAAACTGTATAAACAATTTTCAAAGGTATACTTTACTTGTTTGATAGTTCATTTTTTTTAATGAATTTGCAAGTGTTTTTTATTTCCTTCAATGAAAAATCCTTTTTATCCAGTACATGTTTGTTTTCAGACATCTATTATGAGATACACAAAGGAATGTTATTTGTAAAATGACATTTTGTAAGTGACGCTTAAATGAATTTTGAATAAATGCACAATAGAACCACAATTATTCAGGTCGGATAATGGAAAATTCGAATAACATAAACTATATTCTTAATTATAATTTCACTTTTTTTACAAAGTTTTCTAAAATTGTTTATATGAAATTTTAAAAGTAGGTTCACGAGTGCTATATAATCTTAGTATAAGTAGTAGTACTTTTATTGAACCAAGATTATCACAATAGGGCAATTTCACGTAATAGTGCACATCTCAACTTATGATGATTCTGGTTTTAATTCCAAACGAAAGGGCAGCTTATTGATTGCCTATTGGCTATCGTAAACGTGAAAATGAATGGAAAGGGCATTAAAGCCGTTTATGACATTGTATGAAACCGCTCTATGTAATACTACGTGGTCTCAGGTACCATATGGGATAGATGATTTCTTCTTTTAATATCTTTAGCCATTTGAATAATAGTTAAGTGTTTATGACATGCAACAAAACTTTCCAAAAATCTCAATGTTTGTAAGTCAGTGTTTGTAACACATTGAATTATTTTTAATCTTCTAAATCTTTTGCTTGCTTTATTCTTTTGTTTATTATAGATAGTTACCGAGACAGATGTTGCAAAAATATTCAACATCCCAGGACTATCCTTATAAATGCATTTAACTATATATGTTGAAAATACGTATAAATAAACTCTATTCCTAAAATAGGGGCTCTGTACACCTACCTGATGCTTAACGGTTATCAATATTAGAACAAATACTCAATAAATTTCACTGGGATTATTGAAGCAACAAATTTAATTCAACTCAAAAGCATATCAGCACAGGATCACAGGATGAAGTTGGCACAGAACTACCTGGGCCAAGCTCTCTAGTTTTGCTATACACGGGAGTTCTGCAAAACAGCACTAATGATTAGATTTGGTTCTAGCATGGCTAAAGCATATCAGCATTTACACTACTCCCCTTTTATATGCTGCTATACATGGAAGTTTGGCAAAACAACACTAATGATTAGATTTGACTCTAGCATGGCAAAAGCATATCAGCATTTACACTACTCCCCTTTTATATGCTGATATACATGGGAGTTTGGCAAAACAACACTAATGGTTAGATTTGGCTCTAGCACGGCAAAAGCATATTAGCATTTACACTACTCCCGTTTTATAGAACATACCACGTCACTTACATTTCTTAACTCCCTTCATTTCACCATGTGGCATAAAATATAAATTCAAGTGAATGAATCATGTGAATTAATGAATTAGTTTGTTAATGATACTAAAACTGGAGTTCAGAAAGAAAAAGGATGGGAAAATTCAGGGACAATATTCACCAGCACAAGTTATCAAAAGTGAATGACGTCACACATCCCATGCGGAAGTCCCAACAGTATATCTTGTAAAAGAAACACATGTGCTACTCCAAAGTGGAACCCGAGCTTGTATCGTTATTGCATACTGAAAGGCAGCTTGCATTAAGTATATTATTTTTCTTCAACAAGTATTGGTGTAAATAAAGATTTGTCTGATTCAATGAACATCTGTTTTTGTTTTAATTCTGGAATCTATATCAATAATTCTGGAATCTGAATAGAAACATACCCTCAACTGAAAGATAACCGGTAAGATATCCATTTAAAAAATTATAGACAAAAGACAAGTAGCATCGAAAATAATTTCTACATAAAAACAGAAAGGAATATTAGAGTTAAATACATAAGTATGATGTATCTACAAAACAAGGAAACGCCAAACGAGATGATGTTATTGCACGCGCCAATACTAAGTGCATTGTAAGAAATACAGGAAAAAAACTTGTTCTTGTTAATTCTTGCTAAAGATGTGTTTTGAGATATTTACTTTACGTGATTGAAAATAATTGAGATAAATATCCTCATTTAAGGCTCGAAAAACCACGGTGTCGTTTTTTTTTTTCGATTTTTACCTAGACTGCAATTTTCCTATAAATATATGTTTAAACAATTATCGCAGTACTAACCTAAGGCGTACTTTGAAGAGAAAAAAACACTGACGCATGCTCTTTGGAAAATAACATGAAAAAAATTGCAGCTATCACGTGACAGATGGATTCAAAGGGGAGGGCAAGAACAATTCGTCTTGATTGCTCCTTCCCCCTTCCCCCCGCTATCCATGAAGGTGTGAAAAGTTAAGCGAAGCAAAAACCTTCTCACCTTGAAGGGGGAAGGAAAAGAAATGGGGGTTAGCAAACAAAAACAGGACCAAAACAATCGTCTCTGCAGAAGAGTTTGTGGTTATTAATAAAGTATTTCATTGCTAAGTCACTTCTACCCCTTGGGGGATTAGTCCCACGCCAAGCTGGCAAGTAATTAGTATGATAATGTGGGATAGGGTAAAAAAACGGTTCCAGTAACTTGGAAAATAAATCGTTCACTCATGCCGACAGGGGGAGGTTTTACAGAGGGGTTGATATATGCTCACTGATGTTTTACAACGAGTACCAGGTTTTGTAGGCTGTTCCAGTGCTACGATTCTTTGCAAGCTGGAAGGCTTAATTAAACTGTTTTAATACATCTATACTGGTACACAATAAAAAGCAACCATAACTCCATCTGGTTTTAAAAGGAAGCTGAGAGAGAGAGAGAGAGAAAAGGAAAATTCTGGAATATGATATTGAACTATAAAAGATCCAAATTCAAAGTGTATTACAATGTGACAACAACCTTCGGAGCCTACGGGGAGATAGAAAAATCTACTAAAAAACTAATAGAAAATGTCTGCTTAAGATAATTTAGAGAGTTTATTTCTAGATCATGGATATGCAGCGCAAACTATAAGAATTAAGCATACAATTATGTGTTTTTGAATGCATTCCTATTTTTAAAAAAATGTTGCCATGATGAAATACATGAACGTTGCATTTGAGACATTGTGTGCGGGTACATTTCGCAACACAATTGTACCGGAAGCGGTCTTTTTGAGCGTAAATTTAGTTATTCAGTTACATCTCAATAGATCGAAAATTATTTAATTTTTGTTCATTCCCCATTTCCCTAGGTGGAAAAGGAAGAATTTTCGAAAATTAGAACAACATCGAAGCGAAAGAAAATAATAGGTTACTTCTGAATACATTAGGAATATTCCTTTGCTAGTGAAGATGAGGTTCGAAAACTGATAACATTAACCAATGTAACAATCACATAAAGCGATAATTTTAATATACAAATGAATAAAGAAAATAGGGACAAAGTGATTTCCATAACAATAAGCGATTGATAAAATTAACCGCGATCACACTAAACGGAGTCTACTATATAACAATTGTGTATTTAATCGCTGGTTAAGTAGACACAAAACCCAAATAATCCTAACAATAAGACCGATTAATGATCACCAATAACCGATGTAACGATAACATAAAGCGATAATTTTAACATACAAATGAATAGAGAAAATCGGGACAAAGTGATTTCGATAACAATAAGCGATTGATAACATTAACCTCGACCACATCAAGCAGAGTCCACTGTATAACTATCGTGTACTTAATCGCTGGTTAAGTAGACATCAAGCCCAAATAACCCTAACAATAATAAATTCGATAATGAAATATAAGAAATGCATACAAATCATTAAGTATAAAACAGTCCCTGCGCAGGGCACAATATTCTCAGTTGAAAGTTACTAAACTTCAAATGGCGATATTAAATGTTCTTAGTGTTGATATTTTTATCTCGCTGTGGCAGTGAGAAACATTTCCGAGCACCTGACACTTTTAACATTCATTTTCATAGTCTGAAACCATTTCTCTTTTCAACTAAGCGATAAGCAATTTACTTTATATTCTAGTGATCTATGTTTTAGAAAAGCGAAAGGAAGAAAAAAAAGTAACAGAACTTCCAAAATGAGGCTATTTACTTTGAAAGGAAATAAAGAACCGACCACACGAGAATTTTACTGACATAAAAGCAAGTCGAACCAATCCGCCATTTTTTTCCTCGTGTGTTTTACCTCCCCTAACAAAACAAAAGCAGCTCCATTTTTCATGCGATATTATTTGCTAATTATTTTCTAGGGAGATCATAAAATGAATACAAAACGGATGTGTAAAATATGCCCATATAAATGAAAGAGGTAAACTGCAAAAGAATAGGATCATCTTAGGTTTTGCATGGGAAATCGACTAATGCTGGTTAAGATATGATAGACATTGGAAAGCATTTTTTAAAAAATAACTTCAGTTAAAAAACTTTGTACACTTGCGATTTGAATCCTAATAAAATTAATTTTCTTTCTCAAAAATAATTTGGAAAACTTATTTTTTGATAATTTTTTAAATTATTTTTGCCATTTAATTTTTTTCATAGATTTCTGTAATATTTTAACTAAACATTTCTAATACGCCATCAAAATAAATCTAGGTATCCGTTTTAAATTACAAATTCATTTAGATTATTTTAAGTTAAAGAGAGAAAAGTACAATTATTTAAAAAAAAATTAGTGCAAAGGCAAGGAAATGTTTACTATAAATCACTATTTAATTAATTGACGAATTAATAGTTTAAATGTTAAAAAAAATTCAAATGTTCAAAAGAGATTTTTTTTGAGTAAATAATAAAAGAAATACACAAGAAAATATGAAAATAAACGTTCATGGAACATTAAAAAAAACCAAAGAAAATATTTACAAACATTGAATAAATAAAATTTATCTGCTTATAAAATTTTTTTAGAGTTGATCTATTTAGTTCTACCTTAATATACATTTATACAAAATTTCATTGCTCTACATCAATATGTTTAAAACTGCTTCACAGTGTCAAACATTCCGTTAAGAAAGGAATGTTTAGATGGGAAATTTTCTTTCTTTTTTTCCATTTTAATATTTATGTGAGTAGATACACGTAGTTCAAAATTATTAACCGCAAAATTGATAAAATAAAAGGAAGAAAGTGATATACGTACAACACTTTAATCATTCGTTGTTAGAGTTCCACGGTAGGTACTTAAGATGGGTGTATACCTGCCTTACTGAATTTATTTCCCGTAGTATTAACCTACGGGAAAAGAAATTTCTCTCTTCTCATTCGCAATTTAAGATTTTTTAAAATTATATCACGTGACAGAACTGTAAGTTCTTTAGTACCCTATCTTTCCCTTTAAAAAAATGCAGAGAAAAATATATTTAGCATTGACTTACTTGCGAGAAATTTTGAAAATCTCTATTACATGTGGAAATAAGAATATTTAAAAACATTAAAAATTAAATACAAGAGAAAGATGGCATTCTGCAAAATTTAATATTTTAGCACAAGTTTTTTTAAAAATAAATTTTTAGATGCAAGCTCGCCAGTCAAGGAGTTTTTCATCGTTGCAGGTACAGACCCAGAAGTCAAGGAGTGTAATGTTGGGGGGATCTTGGGGGTCATTTTATAATTTCTTCTTCCAATGACTTCCAATGATATATATATATATATATATATATATATATATATATGTCTATACATATATATAGACATATATATATATATATGTCTATATGTGTATATATATATATATATATATATATATATATATATATATGTCTATATGTGTGTGTATATATATATGTCTATATGTATGTATATATATATATATATATGTCTATATGTGTATATATATATATATGTCTATATGTGTATATATATATATGTCTATATGTGTATATATATATATGTCTATATGTGTATAAATATATATATGTCTATATGTGTATATGTATATATATATATATATATATATATATATATATATATATATATGTCTATATTGTATATATATATATATATGTCTATATGTGTATATATATATATATTATATATATATGTGTCTACATGTGTATATATATATATATATATATATGTCTATATGTGTGTATATATATAATATATATATATATATGTCTATATGTGTATATATATATATATGTCTATATGTGTATATATATATATGTCTATATGTGTATATATATATATATGTCTATATGTGTATATATATATATGTCTATATGTGTATATATATATATTGTCTATATGTGTATATATATATGTCATATGTGTATTATATATATATATTATATATATATATGTCTATATGTGTGTATATATATATATGTCTCTCTCTTATATATATATGTCTATATATTTATATATATGTCTATATAAATATATATATATATATATATATATATATATATATATATATATATTACTGATTCAATAATCAGGAAATGTTTTGCCCAGATCCATTCGAACATTGGAACCCTAGTGAGGTGGAGAAGCGTTTTATTGTAAGATAACTCGAGATTAACGAGGTTTAAATTGAGAAAAGCATAACATTCCAGTATGTCCAAATATGTAACGTTTGTTAATATGTATTCGATACACAAAAATAGTAGGTAGCTCTATACTGCAACCAATGAGCACTACACATTCATTTTGGGGATACTTTATGCTTTTCTGTATACAGCATGAGGAGATTCAGTTCCTTAGATCTGGCAGTTATGACAGTTAACATAACCAGAAACAAAGAAATTTGCTTCATCGGAAAAGATGATGTTTTTTAAGTAAAAGTTTCAAATGTGTGTTTAAAATTATGTAAATCAGTTTTAAAGGGTTTTTCCAAGATAATAATAAACATTTAAGTATCTTTTTTTTTTTACAAACACGAAATTCACTCGATTCAGTAGCACCTTATACTGATGTAATAATATATACAATTTAAAATTTTCAGAAACAAAATAGTATATACATTGAAATCAGTATTTGCTACTTCATTTTATGTATTTTAAATACTGAATCCTTAGGCAGAGAGTGAAAACTTTTAGGAATTCCTACGAGTTGTAAGCTAGGATTCTCATTAGCAAGAAATACTTAGACAAATGAGAATCTGGGACTCACTAAAATAATGAGAAGACTAAGTACATTTGACCATTCTTTATTTTTTAAATTCTACAGTAGAATCTTAAAAGGAAGCTAAAAAATACTCTTCTCTTTTACTACTGAAATGAGTCAAATTACTGGGAGTCACAGTCAGACATTTCCTTTGTAAAACTCTAGAAACAAAACTTTTCTTTCATGTAAACCTAGAGTAGTGAGACATCTCTTTATGTTCATCGAAAATTGCAATTTTATTTTTACTAAGCGTCATATATAGCAATATTCTTCGATATTAATAATTTTTTTACCAAAAGCGAATAATAATCCTATTATATTATTATTTTGAAAGACTTACAGACAAATTAGTATCTATCTATCTATCTATATATCTATCTATATATATATATATATATATATATATATATATATATCTATATATATATATATATATATATATATATATATATATATATAACTAAGCATGTATATTTGTTCTTTATACATTTTTACGAGAGCCACCACAATTTATACAAGTAATTTTTAATGTAACTAAAAGATCACTCCCAATTTAAATATTACAACCTCTTTCATATTGTCCACAAAATCTCAATATATTAAATGTGCGCTCATAAAGTGCATTCTCTCGACCTTGCGGGGGCCACATGCGGCCCGCGAGCTTCCAGTTAGAAGCCCCTTTTCTTAGCCAGAGCGTAGCTAAATAGTAGATTTATATGAGGAATTCAAAATATGATTCTACGATACGACAAGTACTTTGATATTGGTAAGAGTAACGTTAAAACGTAGATTAAAGTTCAAGCATTCATATAAAACTAAAATTGATACAAAGAAGTACATCTGAGTATTTTTAATTTCAAAAGGTACTTAAAAAGCCCGATTGTCACTGTAGTTGTCGCTTACTATGGAGTATAACAAGTGACTTAAGATTTTATAAGTAATTTATTATGATCTACATCAGGAGTTTTCAACTTGTAAAAGCATGAAGGCCAAATTAGAAACTTTATGTGTAACAGTAAACGGCCTTCCATAATCGGCCAATTTTCCTAAAATTCTGCAAGTAAGGCAGAGGTTTTAATATGAAATAGTACAATTTAGTTGAAAACAAAGGTTTAGTTATTTTAGTTACTTAAAACAATTGAAAACACTATGCTGTAAAATACATTTGTGGGAATCATCACTATTTGTACATTTTACGTGTAAGAACAGACATGAGAAAGTACGAAACCAAGATAGTAAGTAGCTCTTAGAAAACAAATTCAGCTCTTATAGTGTTATTTTTTTTTATGATAGCATAAAAGAGTAAAATTAAAATGAAGCTAAAATCCATCCTAAAACAAAAACAAATTTTTAAGACAGAAGCTTTATTTGAATTAATAGTATAAAATGACAAGATTAAAAAAAATTGCCTAAAGATGAACTGAAATTATTAAACTAAACAAAGTTTAAATTTTAAAAAGAATATTTTAGGGAGAGTATTGTAAATGGTCACCTTAATCAACCAATGAATAGTTGTATACCAACAGCACTGTTAATGTTGAACTAATAATAAGGAAAAAATGAAGTTTCAATTCAAATTTCATACAGTTATTAATTGCATTTCTAGGAAGTGACGAGTGAAGATAAATGAAAAAAAAATAATGAATCTATGAAATATTTTTTCAAAATCATTGCGTTGGACAGTTGAAAACTTCTGATCTACATTAGCCATGCTTTTATCATTTAAAGAAGGAAATTATTTGAAAAGCATTTCTTCTTTAAAGTAATCTTTTTACTGAAAATTCATGTCAGAAAAGTAGTAAAACTTTTAGTTACAATAAGAAAATATTCCGAAAATTTATTTTTAAGCCATCACTTGTTTCATTGTTTATTTTTAAAGATTGTTTGAAAAAGTTATTTATGAGCACGGTAATGGAAGTATTCAATTCTAACTTTTAAATATTTTGTTATTCAAAATTCAACAACGTTTATGTTCCTTCAGTAAATCTTGAATTGTCCATAACATACACATTTTCAGCATTAAAGCTAAAATCCCAATACCTCCCCTAACCGTCGTGAGAAAAAAATATACACATTTAATGGTAAGAAAATCCTAAAAAACATCCCTGAACGATTATATCATTACTCATTACGATATCTTGATTATATGAATTAGATTATGATTAAGTAATTTATGGTTATAATTACATAAGTAAAATCGACAAAGTTTCAGTTGAAGTTTTTTCCCCACTTACACCAAGCAAAAGAAAAAGCAAAAAAACAAAATACAAATTGCATCAATTAGTGCAATATATTTCACCACTTTGGAAATCATATACACATTTAAGGGTAAATTTTTTCAACATAAGTTTCCCCCAAAAGTAAAAAAAAAAGTAGTAGATTGCTAAATAGTGTATAAAAATTGATAACTTTAAGGTAATTGGGAAAATAGTTGGAGTACAAGAAAAGGAAATTCTTAATTATTTTCAGCATCAATATTTATGATATTGTCATTATACGATCTTTTTTCAAACTCAGCATAAATATTAAAGTAGTTCACTAAAAGATAATTATTTAAATCATTAAAATAAAATCATTAAATAAAGTTATAAATTGTTTTTCTATGTGTATTAAATTTAACCCCACTTAAAAACACTTCTCTGTACAGCTTTTTTTTCTCCTTTGATGTTCCTTCGTAGAAAAAAGCGCCGTGAAATTGTTAAACCACTCAAATCTGTAAAAATGTCAAACATTTTGCTTCATTAAAATGAATACCAAAAGCAATCAATAAAATTTCATTTAAATTTTTTTATTCATGTCAGTTTTTTCTCAACTCGAAATGTATGAAATATGTTAGAAAGATTAAATTAGGGTTTTTTAAAACACCATAAATTAACAGCTTTTACAGGTGATACAATAAAAAAATGACTTTAAACTAAGAACATATATGTCTGAGAATATTATCCTTTTTTAATTATTATCTCTTAACAAGATTGTACAATTAAAAAAACAGAATGTTTTCTTCAGGTTAAAAAAGTGGATATGGGAGGGGATTTTTTTTCAGGCAATTTTTTATACAGGCATTCTTCTTTTACGATCTATTTGCTCAACGATTTCTTGCACTTAAGACCAATCGAGTTTCAACCTTCAATTCAGGACCATATATAAGTGTTATTCAGTTAATTTTTATATTTTATCGTCATATTCAGGTTATTATAAGTTCATAAAGTATTAATATATTAAAACGTCTAGATACTATATAGAGTGTGTGTGTATGTATGTATACATATGACAAGGACGAGTGGTTAAGGCATGGATGATACATTTGATTTCATATATAAAAACTTCTTTATCTTAATCCTTCTGTCCGTGGCTATGCCATTTAGATATCCTTTGTTCTCATATTTTGCCACGACAAGCGTGGAGGATGTGATCAGGAGTTCCCGCTCAGAACTGTCTCTTTTGAAGTTGCTACCTAAGCAAATTCCTATGTCTACTTCCGAATCAGCTTTTTTACTCTGTATAGTTTCGCTCGAGGGTATGTCTTTCGCTTATTACGTTATCGTTAATGAGTTCTAACTATTTTTTAATTATAACTCGCTTAATTCTTAACACCCATTTTTAAAAATATATATCTAGAAAGATGAAGCCCACGTGGGTGGTTCGAGTCAAAGCCATAAAAGGACTCCGTTTTAGTCAAAGACCTTTATAGCAGACCGTTGGTGTATAGGTTCCCCCTTCATTATCTTGGGGACAAATTGGTTTGGTTTGGTTTGGAGCGCTACGGTCTACTTTTTGCAACACGAGGGCTAATGAGACCGGGACCTACTGCTTAAAGCCGATTCCGAACGGCAACGAACATCCATGCCACAGTGGGATTCGAACCCACGAACTCCGGTTACGAAGGCCAGCACCCTAACCATTCGGCCATCGTTCGGCTGGGGACAAATTGAGAGAGCAGTTAACATAAAGTTCTAAGTTAAAGGCTAAGTAACACCTGGGTCAACCAACATCTGTGTGAAAACGTCAGTCAACATCTCTGTGACAATCTGTCTCCGATAGCGTACAACTCCTTTTTTCTGGAATTTCCTGAATTGAACGCTAGGGCTTTATAAAGATTTAATTCGTTAGACCACTTCCTTAGGGCGTGAACTGTAGCCCCAGTGGTAAATTTAAATTGGGGTTTTAAAGGGGACATCAAAGGGACTTGGGTTTTTTGGCCTTGACATTAAGATTTGTAAACCCATTTAATAAAGGCCGTCTTTGCAAAATACCTACATGAGTTTCCCGATCTAGTTTACTTTACCTTATACACACACAAAATTTTCTCTCTTTATATGTAATATATACAAATAGATTGATATATAGTACATAGATAAATATAACTAGATTTTATAAAAGAATATACATACATGGCTTAGAGTCGAAATAACTAACGGGTGTTTTAGTTTTAATGAAATCAGGGTGCACTTTTTAATGCGGATAAAAGTTTTAAAATTTAAAACAAGTTTTGCTTAAGTAAACAATTATTTATAACGTAAATACTATACATAAACTTTATTAAAACTTGCATAAATGGTTTACACAGATCTTTAACTGTAAATAATATTCTTTAGAAAAATTCCATAATTTTTATTATTTTAAAAAGCTTCTACATTGTGGGCATAAGCTCCTCGCTTATTGACCAATTATTTAAGGGGTGTAGTTGTTGGAACAGAACTTAGTCATAAAGTAAGGAGTAGCTGTATTTTTTTAATTACTACTCTACAAATGTCTCCTTTGATTTAACCCTTTTACACACAGTATATTATGATAATACTTTATTTCCTCTTCTGTTCGGTACCGGAGTTCATGGGTTTGAATCCCACTGCAACGGATGTTCTTAGCATTTCGGAATCGTTTTTAAACTGTAGGTCCCGGTCTTATTAGTCCTCGTGTTGCAAAAAGTAGACCGTAGCACTGCAAACGAAACCATCTTCTCTTCCCAAATCTCTTTGAACTCTACATACAAGTTACCTAAGGTCCACTCTATTAATACTAGTACCACTCCCAGTTACCGTACAAGAAATGCTTGAAACGCGAGAAGGTAAACTCGCAACATGATAAAGGTAAATTATTTTAATGTAAAAATATGCAAAAAAATATTAAACAAACATACAAACATATGTAGGGAATTTTACCTACTGTTTTTTAGGAAATCTAGTGCAAAAACTCAAGCGTGCGTTATACAAGGAATAATTTTTGCTGTTTCCTGTAATCACCCGATATACGTATAAATAAAGACGAAGAAAAATAAAAAGTAAAAATATTATTCAATAAATTTGTTATTGTGTATATATTCCCTTATTATTTCTCTAAAAATTAAAATATATTCCCTCGTCTAATACACCTTAAAAGGGAAGATGCGAGAGGTTTTAATTTCAGCTATCACGATCATTTCATTTCAGCCAGCCGAATGATGGCTGAATGGTTAGGGTGATGGCCTTCGGAACCGGAGTTCGTCGGTTCGAATCGCACTATGGCATGGGTGTTGTAGCCGTTCGGAATCGGCTTTAAGCAGTAGGTCCCGGCCTCAATAGTCCTCATGTTGCAAAAAGTAGACCGTAGCGCTCCAAAACCAAACCAAACAAAAAACCAAATCCTTTCAGCCAATACCCATCTAAATGGCCTGAGACAACTCATAACAAGCATGAAGTACTACGATTAAAAAAGGAACTACCTTTAGAATAACTATAAAAGAGCACTGGCGCTTGATTAATTGAGTCCATATAGTTATTAGTTTATATATGGTATGAATAAAAATAATACGACATTGGTTTATTGGCAAATATCTTGAAATCGCTGAGGATATGTGGACTTTACACATCCGACCATTCTGTTTGTTAGAAATTGTTGTTCCTTTTCATTGTTTACCTTGGAACATATTGTTTTCTTGGAAATAACTTGTATGTCAAATACTAAGAACGCGTTATATCAAAGTAAGGTAACTGTTTTTAGTGACCTTTCCCTGCTTTTAAACGCTTTGACATGTGCCAAATGTAATAAATTCTAATAAACGACAACTCGAGCAAATAATAGTAATCATAATAAACATGAAATCACGTGAACTGCATTAAAATTTCCGTAAATATCTCTATTGTGAATTTAAGTTCTAAATTCATTATTTTATGTTGACCATTCAAATGCAAATTAAAACCTAAAGCCGAAATACCATTGTCATACACTCCCCGAATTAAATATAGTCAATAAAAATAACCTCTAGATAAAAAGACATTTAATTAATCTTCAGGTCAATGAAACATTTCCAACCAATCGCAGACTCGATTCCGAAACACGAAGTGTAAACAATAAAGAGGGAAAACAATTTCTAAGAAACAGAATGGTGGGACGTGTCAACTCTCCACTATCCCGGCGACATATGAGGATATTTGCGTGTCAAATACGAGCCAACACAGATAATATGAGGTCAGAGGAGATAAGGCGGTAGCAGAAGAAAGCCGACCAGAATTCAGATGTTCGTATTAATTTATAAACCCTTTCGGTGTGCTAATACCGCTTGTGCGCAGGAGTGTTATCACGCGTGGTCGAACGAGAGCATATACATCACGTAAAAATTACCTGTAATTTACGATTAGTACTCACTACCGGCGCCACTCGGGAAGTGGCAAATTACGTTCTGGATATTGTAATTTTGTTATGCAATAAATTTCCACAGCAAACGAATGAAAATTGATCGTGATTCATGAGCGCGTTGATAGGGGGGAGGAAGCTGGAATCTCATTTACGAGTGATAATTAAGTTAATAGAATGTATCGAATGCTGCGATCGAGTTCCCCCGGCAAATTTTAAGGATCAAATAAGTTGCAGTATCAGAATTTTCAAACAAAGGGTGTTTCTAAATAGCGTATAGATCATTTCCAGCTTAAATAAATGGGATTGATTAGGCCAATTACCATTTAGCAATGAGTTGAGGGGATTTCGATTTCCCTACATTGTTCGGAAACAGTAAGATGCTGCTATTCCATGCAAACTTGATATGTGTTGCAGCTTGAGCTTTTATTTAATTAAAAATTACGCTGTGAGTAATGATTTGCAGTTAAATGAAGTAATCAGACCAATAAGAGCTTTACATTCTTACATATACATAATTAATGTCATCCGCCATAAAAGTAATAACTAAAAGCAATCTTTATGAATATGTACAAATGGACATAACAGGAGGGATATAAATATTTCTAACATGTACTACAATGCTAAATTGAAATAGATTCGTGAAAGAATAGGAAGAGATTTGCTAATAAATTAAAATTTCAATGTAAAGAACGAAAACCTAGTAGTACTCAAACTAATAAGAACTTTACAGTCTTCCCTATAGATAATTAATATCATCCACCATAAAAGTAATAACTAAGAGCAATCTTTATGAATGGACTTTACAAATCAACAATGGACTTTACAATCTTTACATATGGACGTAACAGGAGGAATATATAAATATTTCTAACATCTACTACAATGCTAAATTTAAACAGATTCATGAAAGAATAGGAAGAGATTTTGCTAGTAAATTAAAATTTCAATGTAAAGAACGAAAAGCTAGTAATACTCAAACTAATAAGAACTATACATTCTTACCTATGGCCCCATCCCTGTGGCTTCCTTATGGCCATAATTAATGCCACCCACCATAAAAGTAATAACTAAGAGCAATCTTTATGAATATGTACAAATGGACGTACCCGGAAGGATATATAAATACTTCTAATTTATACTACAATGCTAAATTGAAATAGATTCATGAAAGAATAGGAAGAGATTTTGCTAGTAAATTAAAATAATAATGTAAAGAACAAAAACCTAGTAGTTCTCAAACTATTAAGAACTTACAGTCTTCCCTATACATAATTAATTTCATCCGCTATAAAAGTAAAAACTAAGCGCAATCTTTATGAATATGTACAAATAGACGTAACCGAAGAGATATATAAATATTTCTAATATGTACTACAATGCTAAATTGAAATAGATTCATGGAAGAATAGAAATAAATTTTGCTAGTAAATTAAAATTTCCATGTAAAAAACGAAAACTTAGTAGTACTCAAACTAATAAGAACTTTACAATCTTCCCTATACGTAATTAATGTCATCCGAGATAAAAGTAATAACTAAGCGTATTCCTTTTGAATACTTATAAATGGAGATAACCGAGGACTAAATAAATAATTTAAGATGTAACAAGATGATAAATTTAAAACAGATTCACAAAAGTATGAAAAGTAGTTTTGCTAGTAAATTTAAATTTTAATGAATGAAAAACTAGTAGTACTCAAAACAATAAGAACTTTGCATTCTTACATGTATGAAATTATTGTAATTTGCCATGAAAGTAATAACGAAGCACAGTCTTTATGAATATTTACAAACTGACATAACCGGAAAAATAATTAAATATTTTCAATACATAATTAACTAAGCACAACTCTTAAAGATATTTTCAAATGAAAATTATCGAGGGCTATATAAACCTAAAATGATAGTTTAAAACAATATTAATAATAAATCAGATATATTTTAAAACCGATTTAACCTTTGAAAGTTTGTATTATATATGATAGATATATAAACTTTTGTCATAGCTTTAAAATTATTAGTGATGTATGTATGAAAATGTTATGTATACATGGTTGTGGAATATCAGTGAAATTTTCTTCGGAGATAACATCCCACAGGAGGGTTAACTCTGATTTACATGGGCCTAGCACTCTATCAGAAATACTGTTTATGCATGAGGAATACCATATATTATTCATGATAATGAAGACTTAGAAAAAATTTAGTTAAGTTAAAAACTGAAATAAATTAAATAAATAAAAGGATCCACGAGTACGGTGACAGAAAAAAAACACAAAAGTTATGAACAGCTTAATAACATATGTTTATGAGATTAAATTAACACTTGGCATGCGGGTATACTTCACTGCCAAATTACACGTGCAGCGGGCGTTTTTTCGTGAATCGGGCGAAAGTTTAGTTATTCAGAAAAATCGCAGTAAATCGAAAATTAGTTTGTTTTTATGAATGAAACTATTTTTTAATTTTACACTTTAATATATACTGTATCATTATTTAACAACAACAATAAAAAAACAATATTTTTTACGAAATCAGAAAAATAAACGATTCTTAAAATTAAAGTCTAATAATCTGTCAGCGCCTATTTCTTCATCACTATCTTTGTCACAACGGCTCATTTTATCAATTTTGCATTCAACAATAAAAAACCAAGCTTCAAATTGACAAAACACGACTTGTACGTTCTGGAGTTAGGAATTCGATTGAAGACGAAATAACGCTACAAAAGACCGAGTAACTCGACAATCATAACTTGAAGAAAGAAAAGATGCAAAGCGCTGCATAGCAACGCAAACAACACGCATATAATGTCACACATACATATACTTACGTATTTAATAGATTTCTGGTGGTTAGCGGGTATCCACCACAAATTTACTACATACGTATTTTTATGTGACCCGCGCTCCAGTGACAGACTGCAAAAAACGTAAAAATACGTTGCCCGTATGCGAAGTGTTAAGAATTAAGTTACAAGAACAAATAATTTTTTTTTCTAAAGAATAGTTAATTCACTACAAATGAACAAGTGGAGCGAAAAATAGACTGAGTTACTGCGGATCCAGCAAAATGCTGGAAGTAATATCATTGGATCCTGCGTAGATAAAAGATTATTCTTTCTTAATAAACACATAATCACCATAGGAAAGCAAGCGAATACAGCTAGTTTTACAAAATAAAACTTTAGTTTCCAGACATGTTCCTCTTACGCAGGGCCTTTTAACTTGCACAATTGAAGTTCATCAATTGTCTCTCGCAATGGAAAATCGAGGCGATTGCCCTCTATTATTCCCTACCTACAGATAGGGTCACTTACACAGACAAGCATCCTGACTGCAGGATTAATAACTAATTTCCCTGAAGCAAAGTTCGCTAATATTACCATAAGTTTCCCTGCACAGAAAATCTTAAAAAAGCATTTGCACCATTACGGAGCCCTATCCCTATTCAAAGCACCAACTGCACCTGTTTTCTGCTAATTATCCCATTCACAACTACGTCTGTATTAAGCACGCAGAGCTCTCTCTCCCGAAAACCAAAATCTGTAACACATTAAACTTACCCAAGATAAAAGATGCTGCATTTAACTTCAATTACAAGTGTAGCATCAGTGAAAACAGTGGGACAAAGAGGAAATCCATTTCATTTACTAACAGAAACCAAAACTTAGCATCATCCCTGCCCACCCCCCTCTCTTTAAGTATGCGGTAGTGGCCACGCATCTTTATCGTTGAAGAGTTTTCCAAACAAATATTCCATTCCCCCTCGCTCAACACCCCACGTACTCGACTGTCAGAACATTAGCCGCTATGTGGAATAATTCTCTTTTGACGAGAAATCTGCTCCATTTTACGCAAGAATTGCTTGAGATTATACAACAAATAGTCTTGAACGTTGCTAATTTTAAAATGAGAAAGACGGGCGGAGTTTTGTGTCTGGCCATTCAAATATCAAATTGTTTCGAGTTTTTGCTCCTTTAACCTCGCAAAAATTATTTGTCATTCTCATGATGCTTGCTTTGAAAATTAATGAGCTCTTAAAAAAATTCATAGATCACAATCTATCTACTACAAAATTTTTGAAACACTAAAAAACGTTACTTCTTTATTTCAATCTAAAATTACCCTCAAATTTCTTATGTTAATAAAATGTATCATATCTACGGTGTTCAATTCGATGTCTGATGTTGTATTTATCATTGCTATTGAATTTTGTCTTTATGAATACTAGAAATATAATTATTTTGTTATTTTGCATACCATTTTTCTGTATTTGTATATTATTTATCATTGCCTTGCAGTCAAATAATTATAACTATAAGAGACTATGAATTTAGTAAACTACTCTGCCTATAAAATAGAAATGCAATAATTCAGTCATTCACTAATAAAATGCTACAAATCTTCAAAAATCTTACAACCTAACATCATATTTAACCGATATTTATTGTATATATTTATTTTCCCAATGATTTCTTAGAAAAAAAGAAAGATAACTATCAGCATTAGTAGTTAATTTTCTAAAGTAAATTTACATACTGGTGCTTGTTAATTTATATTTAAAAATACCTTTTTTGATACAGTTTTGAGAATTTATCTCTTTACAACTCCTTTATATTTTGGAACCTTCACTTAACGATAATTGAAAAATACTTAATTTCAATGTTTTAATGACTAATCACTGTACGTGAAAAATAAACTAATTTTACTCTCTCTAAAATCTATTGGTGTACCATTGTTTAAGAAATATCTATTATTTGATCTAATATCAAGCTTTTATATTGCATATAAACGAGTAAATCTATAACAATAATATATAAAAATTAAATATTGGTGTTGTTAATTTCATATTTAAAAATACCCTTTTTTATATAGGTTTGAGAATTTATCTCTTTGCAACTCATTTATATATTTGAACCTTCACTTAACGATAATTGAAAAATGCTTAATTTCAATGTTTTAATGACTAATCACTGTACGTGAAAAATAAACTATTTTTTTCTCTCTCTAAAATCTATTGGTGTACCATTGTTTAAGAAAAAATATCTATCACTTGATCCGATATCAAATATTATCTTTAGGATATCGAAGATTAAATTATACACTTCTGAATCTATAAATAATTTTCAAAGTATCCTTTTCTGTTCCCCAAGACAACACGAAATAAATATTTAATATAAATATTTGTGACAAATATTTGTTTTTGCAGATCGATGTAGAATGTAAAAGAAAATTATTTCTTAGAGGCTGTTTGTTTATTTTCTCATAAATTTATATTTATATTACAGAGGAAAAGAGAAAAACAATAAATATTAATTTAAGCGAATCAAACTGTAACGATACATAGATTATACGGAAAAGCTTATTGAAAATTTAGAGTGTGTTTTCACCCAAACTATAACCTGTAAAAATGCAATTTTTATATAAAATGAAACGAAAAATTGTCATTACATGAGGGAATTTCTGTGACGATGTTCAAAATCGAATTTTTAAAGGTTTCATACTGAATTACACACACACAAAGAAACAGACACACAATTGAAGTATGAATTAACGGCCTATCGAGCTAATTTTCTACTGTCGTATCGATAATCTTTTTGTATTTGAATAAGATCCGAAGTGCAATACAATACCTATAAAATTAGAGATTTATTACGGGTTAAAAGGGAATTAGGATTATAGAAAACCTTTAGACTTTATCCATTTATACTATCCTGAACCTACAATGAATTACTTCTCATTATAATTCAAAATATAATGATATTGCAGATAAACTGGCAAGGATGGGATTTACCATGACTTACGACATTGGTGTTAATCTGGTGTACTTTGAGCTGTATTCGAAAAGTGTAAGGTTTCTGTAAACATCTCTTGGAAACAACCACCATCGCTTTCATGTTATTATAGTGAGGGTCTTGGTTCTTCATTCCTTTTTCGAGTATGAGTGACCAAACTGCGTTGACTGATTGATTTCAGGGCATTTATAAAACCCTCAGTTTTTCTTAAGGTACTTGGAACTTCCCTGTTTGCACCAAGTGTAATATTAAAGATACACATTTCACAACGCCTGATCAACTGCATTAATTTGGTACGCAATGTTCATTTGAGGAGCCAATTATCATCTTGCATGTACTTAATGCGAACAATTTCATGCATCTGATTTGATTCAGATCAAAGGAATTAGCTTAAAGAAGATGAATTTAATAAGATAGATATTAGCTTCTTAAATCACATTTTAAATATTTTTTCTTAATGGGACAGTTAATTTCAATAGGTATGCGCGTAAAACTCAACAAACGGTAGTATAAGTTTAAAAAAAATAGTTTTTATCCTTTAAAGTGCACGATAATGTTATGCGAAAATCTTATTAACAGAATTTAACTACAAATGTCCCAATTTCCCTACAATTGGAAATCAGAAGGTTTAAACACTAGTAGATATTATACCCATAAAACTCAACCAACTGTGGCAAAAATCGAAAAAAAAAATTAATAGTTTAATAATTTATTCTTTGAAATGTAAGCTAACGTTATACGTAAATCTTATTAACAGTATTTAACTACAAAATTCCCAATTTCACTACAACTAAAATGCAGAAGGTTTAAAAACTAATAGTAACGACACGGGTAGTACTTACTGTGATAGAAATCGAAAATAATTTAATAGTTTAGTTTTTATATATTTAAAATGTGTTCTGACGTTACATATAAATCTTAATAACAATTTAACAACAAAATTCACAGTTTCACTACAACTGGAATGCAGAAAGTTCAAACACTAGTAGTTATTATACGCATAAAACTCAATAAACTGGGGCAAAAATAAAAAAATAATTAATAGTTTATTTGTTCAATAGTTTATTTCTTTGAAATGTAAGCTAACGTTATAAGTAAATCTTATTAACAGTATTTATCTAGAAAATTCCCAATTTCACTACAACTGAAATACAGAAGGTTTAAAAACTAATAGTAACGACACGGGTAGTACTTACTGTGATAGAAATCGAATTAATCTTATTAAAAGTATTTAATGACAAAACTCACACTTTTACTACAGCTAAAATGCAGAAGGTTTAAAAAGTAACTACCACGAAAAATCAAACTGTGATAGAAATCGAAAATAATTTAATAGTATAGTTTTTATGCATTTAAAATATGTTCTGACGTTACGTTACTTAGTAACGTCAGAATTTACTTAACAAGTAAAGTTCTGACTTAACAAGTAAATTCACAGTTTCACTATAGTTGAAATGCAGAATATTCAAAAACTAGTCTATAAATTCAGACGTTAATAATAAATAATTCCTAAATAGTTAACCCACTCAAAAAATGTTGACGGCATAATCACGTTAAGGTTTTCCAGTCATTCATAAATGCCATATGAAACAGAAATTATTCTACAAAAACGCTCTAATTCTGTCCCTACAAAGAACATGATTGATGATTGCCCTATTAAAGGCTCAAATAATGAGCATGGACTGCGAATTCAGTATTTGATAGATCGGTGTTTGTTTACAAGGGGAAGTGCAATACCGAGATGACCTTTGAAGCGAAAGTGGTGTCGGTTATTACAGTTAGGATGTTAATATTCTAAAACTGTGAACTAACAGGAAGTGGCTTTCTATAAAACACCGAATTGGAGGGAAATATAGTTTTATTAGAAATGTATAGCTGACCCTTAAGGGAACAAGATACTTCTGTAGTGGTTCATAAATATTGAAGATGAGTATTTATACATTTACTCTATGTACATAAACTCCATGTATTTTAATTAATTCATTTCGTTTTTAAATATCGTCTGTTTTGTATTTTGATTTAGTTTTGTGGCAACGTGGTACCATAAAAATAACGTTTTAGCTGGTTATATTTTGTGTGTTCTTTTTTGCTTTTTTTAAAAATAGTAATTTATTTTACACCGCTACCAATACTTCCAATCTCAGTTTGTAAATTATTCAATGTATAGCAGCATTTATAATGAATGTAAATAACGTATTTACTCATCTAATGTGCAACTATATGTTTACATAAAAAATGGCAAGAAATTATACCTTTTGTATAACGCATATCTATAAATGATTTCCCAGATTGTAAATCACTTGCTATGCGGAGCCAATGAATCAAATTCTAACGTTCTATCAATATCATTCTCAATGTAATTTCATTAATAACGAAGTACTTTAAGCTTGTTATTGTCCATGTGCAGGACCCGATTTAAACCGCTGGGGGCCGCGGGCCAAAGCCTCATATGGGGGCCCCCATACATCTTACCTTTCTCGAACTCGAGAGTGATTTTATTTTATAAGCTGCTATATCAGTTTAAATACTCCTGACAGGTACACATAACCTAAACATTTTGTATATCTAATGAAAGGAAATAATTTTTTTTTTTAAATTTTAGAATTCCACTAAACTAACTTCATATTACAGATGTCTGTGCAATCTAAGTACAGTATCTGAATTTAACGATAAAACTGTGATATTCTTGAGTTAAACTCAGAGTACCTGTAGCATTTTTAAATGAAAAAGTACTGGTTTAAATTAATAAAAATTACTATTTTAAGTAAACTACCATGTGAGACTTTGTTTTACAAAATTCCAAAAATTAAATACTTTTATTCTTAAATTACCAATTTTAAAACTTTCTGTTCGTTCTTAAATCTTAAAAAGAGAAAAAAATAGATATCAGAAACTTTTGGATAAATATATTTTCTCTGATTTGTTAACCTCTTCAAGAGGAAAAAAATTAGTTAAGATTTTTTTCCTTCTCAGAAGAGATGAATTTGTAAATTGGTGTCACTGATAGGGTTGGTATTTCAATCTTCTGAAGAATATACACATTTAGAATATTAACATCGCTTCAAAGTATTTTTAAGCAAATAAAAGCTTACTTTTGGCTTAAAATTATAGAATAAATTTAATTTACTAACTTTTGTACCCACTAATAACATACACACTCCAGTTTGTCATTAACAAAAGAAAATTCATTTTTTCCAGCAGTATGCCTGAAAACATGAGTGAATTCTGAGATTACTAAAATATTGTGTATTTTTTTTTTTAAATTTCGGGCTCCCCTAGAGGGATGGGGGGGGGGGGCCTCGGGCAGGGCTCCGAATGCCTCACCGTAAATCAGACCCTGGTCTTGTGAGGTTATTGAGATGGCGGGGAAAGTGCAGATGCTATGAAATGATCATGGATGTAAAAATTGAAGGCTCCCTGCCCTTTTTAAAGATGTATTTTTTTAAATATTGTTTTTTTAATTTTTTTCACAAAGCAATACAAAACAATTTTACAAAGCTTTTTTATATAGCATTAGTCAATATGCATTACTTATTATTGAAAATTTCAAAAATTACATTAAAACCATCTATATTTTAAAATATATTGTTTAGAGATTGAAATGCGTAAAACTGAAATGAAATGCAATGCGTATAATACAAACTTCATTTATTAATATTTATGCATCGTAACTAAATATATTGCTAAAAATAAATAGAATAAAAACAGTTTCTACAGTTTATATGATATCTCCATATTTTGAATCTTGCAATCTGGAACGGGAAACAACAAATTTGAGTCTCTCAGTTAGAAGGAAGTTTGCAATTGCTCGATTGCTATCAGTTTTTATCGATAAGTCGCAATGTAATTAACTCAAGTGCAGCAAAGCAGTGGCTGTAACATCGCAAACAAACTTTTATTACGTACATATTGCATGCCTTAAAACATTTTCGGTATTCTCATGGGCCCTTGCTCTGGAACTTGCAGTTCGTTTCGAACCTTCGTTGTGACATTATGTTGATGTCAGCCTACGGACATTATGCGAGCAAATGATCAAGCTGACGTCAAAGTGACTTCACAACGAACGTTCGACCAAACTCGCAATGTTCAGAGTAAGCCCTAATAAGCTCTTCCTCAATATCCAGCACTAGTTAATTCTCTGGAAACAGAGCTTACAGATACAGAAAAAATTAAAAGATTGCAGGTATACAAAAGATCAATTAATCACCAACTAGATGGAGTCAAGTTCGACATACGCGAAGTGACAACATTCTCATTCTTGGCGTAATTTGTAAGAATCCTCCATCCAACATAAAAGAAAAAAAGGGAGGGAGGGCGAAAGACTTGACTCAGGGGGAAGAAGTTGTGAGAAATAACAGCGAAATAACACTATTATAAAGCGACACAGAGAAGATATTAAAGAATTAAATCATAAAACAAAACACATTTCTACAGTTTATATGATGCCTCCATATTTTGAATCTTTCAATCTGGAACCAAAATCAACAAATTTGAGTCTCACAGTTAGAAGGAAGTTTGCAACTGCTCGACTGCTATCAGTTTTTATCGATAAGTCTCAATGTAATTAATTCACGTACAGTAAAACAATGGACGTAACATCGCAAACAAATTAAGCAAACTTTTATTACCTACATATTGCTTGCCTTAAAACATTTTCGGTATTCTCATAATCTCTTCCTCAATCTCCAGCACTAGTTAATTCTCTGGAAACAGCGCTTACAGATACAGAAGAAATTAAAAGATTGCATGTATACAAAAGGTCAATTAATCACCAACTAGATGGAGTCAAGTTCGACATACGCGAAGTGACAACAAACATTCTCATTCTTGGCGTAATTTGTAAGAATCCCCCATCCACCCTAAAAGAGAAAAAGGAAGGGGGAGGGAGAAAGACTTGACTCAGGGGGAAGAAGGGGGTGAGAAATAAGAGCGAAATAAAACTAAAGCGACACTGAGAAGAAATTAAATAATTAACCACTTCGGCGACAACTTT
Organism: Pardosa pseudoannulata; assembly: GCA_032207245.1. NCBI lineage: Eukaryota > Metazoa > Arthropoda > Arachnida > Araneae > Lycosidae > Pardosa > Pardosa pseudoannulata. The sequence continues at coordinate 2,506,285 of CM063510.1, read as the reverse complement.
CTCAGAGACCCCAGCGTTATTTTATTCTCACACAAATTTTTTCCCCTTCGCCCCAACTTCATTTTTGTAACTTTTTTCCCCCTTAACCCCCGTTTAATCTTTCCTAGAAGTGCAGGGTTGGGCGGGTGGACTTAATTTGCGAGGGGGTCGCCCGGGATCCGACCCGGTGATTGGAATATTCTGCAGTCACGTGATCGATGGTGGGAGATTAAAAAGCGGCCGGCGAGAGACTGGAAATAATTAGTCGCTGTTAATTGCTTCTTAGCTTAATCAGAGAGGTGCGACGGCCGAGGGGGGTGCCCAAAGACGCCAAAATACGCGGGAGAGGTAATCCTGGGTATTAAATCTTGCTTATTGTTATTCCGCGGACCGAAGGTATATCTCAAGGCTCCGAGGAGGTGCAGAGGCATGACTTATGGTCTCGCTATCCTCAGAGATTGGGAAAAAAAATTGTTCAAAAGGAGGAATTTGAAAATTTTTCCCCGAAACATCAAAGTTTGCAAGAAAAGCAACTTCGTTTTTATAGTTGAGAAAAAAATATAGATCAATACCTTTACGGCTTGTCCAACTTCGAAAAAAATTACCAAAAAAACTAGTGAAGCAAATCGGAGAATGCAAAAAAATCCTTAATTAATTCACTGTAATTAACAGTAAAAAAAATAAAGAGCTATTCAAATTTCTGTGGCAAACTCAGCTTTCTTTTACGAGGAAAAAAAAACACGAAGTAACAGTTGTACAGTTAGCCACAGCAACCGCACAAAATGTGCCTAACTTGACTCTCTAAGTAAGAATTCGAATCACGACTGCTTTTTTTTTATTATTATTTTCAGAAGTAAAAAAAAATTCTGTAATTCTTGGTTATTATTTTCTGATTGGTACTAGATATTGTATAAGAGAGCAAAGTAATTGAAAATATGTTATTTGTAATTGTGTAGGCAACGTTTTTATTTATATATATTTTTTAAATTTTATTATTATTATTTTTTATTTTTTTTTGTATGCGTGTGTGTTCGTGTTCTTAGAAAATAAAATCATTACGAGTGTAAAATCAATGTAAAATCTTACTCAGTTCTAAAAAAATATTTAAAAAATATAAATTATGTAAATGAAGTTAATAAAATGTTAGGTAGGAAAAGTTCGTATTACATTTTTACACATAAAATAGCTGAAATTGCTACTCATGTTGTTCTGCCTAAATAAAATTCGTTTCAATAAGTCACTCAAGCATAAATATTGTAAAAAGTAAAGTAATGTTTTTATCAGTAATACAATATACACTAATAAACTTCTTTATTTAAATGTACTCATGTTATTCTGCCTAAATAAAATATTCGTTTCAATAAGTCACTCAAGCATAAATATTGTAAAAAGTGAAGAAATGTTTTTATCAGTAATACAATATACACTAATAAATTTCTTTATTTAAATGTACTCATGTTATTCTGCCTAAATAAAATTCGTTTCAATTAGCCACTCAAGCAAAAATATTGTAAAAAATGAAGAAATGTTTTTATCAGTAATACAATATACACTAATAAACTTCTTTATTTAAATGTACTCATGTTATTCTGTCTAAATAAAATTCGTTTCAATAAGTCACTCAAGCATAAATATTGTAAAAAGTAAAGTAATGTTTTTATCAGTAATACAATATACACTAATAAACTTCTTTATTTAAATGTACTTATGTTATTCTGCCTAAATAAAATTCGTTTCAATAAGTCACTCAAGCATAAATATTGTAAAAAGTAAAGTAATGTTTTTATCAGTAATACAATATACACTAATAAACTTCTTTATTTAAATGTACTCATGTTATTCTGCCTAAATAAAATATTCGTTTCAATAAGTCACTCAAGCATAAATATTGTAAAAAGTGAAGAAATGTTTTTATCAGTAATACAATATACATTAATAAACTTCTTTATTTAAATGTGATATAATTTTTACAATTAGATATTAAAAGCTACGTATCTTGAATGAGAATTGTTTATAATTATCTACATCTTAAATTTGGGGTATAGCCTTATGTATTGTTAGCATTAGAATTTTAAAAGATATTCATATAGTTTGAGTAGTACAGTGGACTCTGCTTGATGTGATCAGTTTGGGACACCGTGATTTTGATAACAATAACCGATTGATAACAATAAACGATATGCAAAATTAGATAAATTTACTTTCCTATGATACACACCTTATATTTATGTACCGTATATTATCTTTTAACAGAAAAGAATTGTATACATAATTAAAAAATGATCATTTGTTGACTGTCTACAATTTTTTCTAAGAAGATCATTAATAAATTGTTCGTAATCATAATGTTTTTTAAAATCATCGGAGCGGTGTTGTACTCCACGTTTCAACACTTTCAATGCATTTCTTATTCGCACTTATGAAATAGGTGGCTTGATATCAAGGGATTATTCATGTGACTCATCACTTCCATCATTCGTCTATTTACTTATGACAATCTGTTAATGTGGAAGCTACTGGAATGCGTCTCCGTATTTTCATTTTGTTTATTTCTTCTAGTAAGATCATCATGAGTTTTCAAAATTTTGCACAATAGAGGCTGAGAAATGTTGCGCTGACTCATTTTTGGTAACCTGTCATAACGATTTACAATTTCGATCTTTTGTTTTAATGTTAAATCATTTCGCTTTCTGGCTTCCATATCGACAATCTGCATGTAAGCGAGCAAAATTCTTGGGAAGTGTAATTTCCCACTCTTTTGTTCATTTCCCATTTATCTAGGTGGAAGAGGGAGAATTCTCAAAAATTCAAACAGAGAAGGTTGGTTGGTTGGTTGGTTGGCTGAAGCTTAATGGCACTAATTCCGCATGGGACAAAATGTGCCAAACACAAGGTTACACAAATGTATACCGAGTCATGACGCAACGTTTATATAGTAAAAATTTAAAATTTAATAGAAATATATAGTGTAAAGAATTAAAACCATGGTATAAAGGTAAAAGTATGATTGTTTCAAAGGTACCTGACAAAAAAAAAAAAAAAAAAAAAAAAAAAAACATGGACATGATAAAAAGGTGAAAACGCTAGATGAAAGGATAAAAACCAATGACACGTGTAAAGTTAAAAATATTTGAATGAGGTTGCGAACTAAGCAATCAAACAGAGAAGGGAAAGGAAAAAATGGGTTCCTTCTGAATACATTGTGAATATTCCTTTGCCAGTTAAAATGAGGTTCGAAAACTGATATCATTAACCGATGTAACGATCACATAAAGTGATAATTTTAACATACAAATGAATAGAGAAAATCGGGACCAAGTGATTTCGATAACAATAAGCGATTGATAACGTTAACCATGATCACATTAAGCGGAGGCCACTGTATTAATATTGATTTCGTTTGGCTTGGAGCACTACGGTCTACCTTTTGCAACACGAGGGCTAATGAGACCGGGACCTATTGCTTAAAGCCGATTCCGAATGGCTACGAACATCCATGCCACTGTGGGATTCGAACCCATGAACTCCGGTTCCGAAGGCCAGCACCCTAAACATTCGACCATCTTTCGGCGTATTAATATTGAAGTTTTTGTACTATTTCATTTAGAAGAATCGAATTAAACTACAATTAAGCATTTATGACTTTATTTTTATAATTTAACATTAGAGGAAATATCTTTTAATTATTCCGTATGAATCTGCAGTACATCGTGAAAAAAATTCACAAATTTTTAAAAATATTCAGTAATTTTAATGCAATTACATTAATATTATAATTTTTAAATGCTCCGTTAATAAAATTTTGGATTGGGGGCAATTTTTTCCAAAGTATTTTTACAAAGATGTTCATATATTTTTAATCTAGATGTATGAGCCACCACTGACCTTTCACTCAGCTATTTTTTTTAACTCTTTAACCTTATTACTATTTTAATAGCAATTATTTTCGACTTAGAAAAATCCTTTAAAAAATTTACGACTGAAATTTTTCTTTCACCGATAAATCTTGCATTCATCAAGGTAGCATACGATTCCGGCATATTTAACGGTTTAAAATAGAAAAATAATTCTGCTGAGGACATTTAAGTTATAAAGTGTAAGAAAAAATTTTTTTTACTTATTGTCAACATTGGGATTATGCAGTTGGGGCAATTTTTTATTTTACACAATAAGAAAGATCGATGGTTAATTGTTGAAATTGCAGCTCACGTATTATAATCGTGCTTGAAACGAAGAAGAAAAATAACAACTTCAACTGCGCTAAACGAACAATTGATCTTAACAAGGAAGACTCGTTAAAATGAAAAATACTAAGTCGCTAATCTTTATAAAAGGGGATCATGTTTTGTATGCAAAGGTACAAAAAGCAGCGAAGACTTTTCAAAGCTTGAATAGTAGTAATAACCATGTATAAATAGCCTTAATTTAAACGTTAAGCGTGATTGATAGGTACGCATAAGAGAGAGGTATATTTGATTATGTTTTCTTTTAGATAGCCTTGCTGATGGATAAATTGCATGTTCTGCTTGCGAATTTGTATCAGTATATTTCAATTATTGAAACTTTTTCTAATGTTTAAAAAAACACGCATTTGAAAAATAATTGATGCTTCTCTCATCTGTCAGATATTAAAATGAAAAAATAATGATATGAATGATGAAATCTTCGAGAGTAACTTGCAATTTAGTATTCTTTTTTTTCGGGTATTCAAAATGCTAATTTTCACTGCATTAGATATAACCAATACTATTAATTAAAATCAGGAAGTAGTACGTGTAGAAAGAGGTATTTTAGATTTATGTTTGGAAAACATAGTATGTATTAGATTGCAACTTGTAAGAACTAGATTATTTTCAAAATGTAACAAGTTTCATTTGTATTTCTACCGACTGATATATGATATACATCAGGGTTGTACCGATTTTAACCAAGGGGGTTTAAATAAAAGGTTTTAACAGGTCAATATCAATTTTGACCAGTTTTGACCACTGAAATTAACTTTTCAATATATTTAATTCTAATCAAACATAGTTTACTAGCATATGATAAAGGCAAGTTACATTTGTTAAAAATGTCATAATATAAATAACACAAAAAACAAATATAACATAACACCAAGATAAAAAAAAATTGTTTTACTTATTTTTTTATATAAGCTGTTTTATATGTAACTAGCAAGTTTGCCCGTGCTTCGCTACGGTGAACTTAATATATTACTTTTAAACAAAGATTTATTTTTCGTGAATAACTCTCTAAATTCGTCACAGTTCAGTTCGAGACATTGGCATGTTTATATATTTCTATCATAAGCGTATTATAACATTATTCAGTTTTTATAATCGAATTTGTCTTATATTAAATTTGCTGAAACTTTTTTTATTGTAAAATATAAGCTTAACCCTAAATTGCATTACTGTATTACTACTGTACGTTGATTAGCAAAGTTAACAGATCTTGCCATATTACGGGATAGAATAGGAAGCACAGGTTTTGACAGCAACAGTGCTAATTTTGTTGGTAGTAATAAATGTTTTCCAAAATTAAGGAAATTTATGACAAACCACATAGTTTTGTGTGAAACAGAAACACACATTCATATCGACAACCATATGAATATGAAGATAACTATATAAAATGATAGGTTTTATTTGGCCATGAGAGTCACTGAAATTTGTACTTTTTGTACTTAGAATATTGTTGATATGCATTTCATTGTAACATAAAAATGAACCAAGAATTAAATTTAAAATTAGTTCTCATATAAAAATGCTACAATTTGTGTCACATAGAAATGAAAGTGAATCACTTTATATCTCAAATTTCAGTTCAAATCGAATAGATACTAAGCAGACGATTTTAAATAATATAAAATAAGAAATGAATAAATGAAATATTTAAATGAATGACGTCATAATGATAGAAAAATATCATTTTCGCCTATTTATTATGTGATGAATTGAACATTTTAATCTCCTGCTTTTAACCGTGGAAAACTGCGTTTAAAACAATTACTTGGGATGACGTCACATTGCTAGAAATATTGCTTCTTTCCCTTAGATATGATGCGATAAATTAAAAACTTAATCGTTTGCGTTTAACCGGGAAAATAATGCTTGGAATAATGACATGAAATGCTCGAAAAAGGGGGAAGGAATGAATTTCGAACGTTGAAAATTTACAAAAACCTTCCCAGGGATATACCTAAACATTTCCCAAATTTTCATGGCGATTGGATGCATAGTTTTTGAGTCTATTGAGTACAGACAGACAGACAGACACACACAAATTCATTTTTATATATATAGATTTATGTTGAATTTAAAAAATGGTTACAAGTAACAAGTTATAAATTAATAATTTTAATTGTAAAATGTCATGTTATTTGTTTTAAATTTAAAATTTATGCTTTTAACTACAACTTATGTTTTTGACTTCAACTCAGGTTTTATGTTTTTAACTGTAACTCATGTTTTATTTTTTAATTGTAACTCATATTTTATGTTTTTTACTACAACTGGATTACAATTTTACAATTTCATGTTCATGGTTCATTTTTAAAATTTAAACATTCTTTTTATACTGTTTAAGCATGTTAAATCTCATGAACTTGTTAGGGTAATATTTTGTTTAACTGCACTACTATTTTTATTGCTTATTAAAAGTCCTTTCTAATTACAAAAGATATTATATATAAAAATTAAGACCATTTAAAAGTTTTTAACATTTCTGACCAATTCTGACAGTTTTTGACTACTTTTGACCAGTTTTGGACGGTTAAAACCACTTTTATCCAGTATCCAGGTCAAAATCAGTTTTGACCCGTCAAAATTACAACCCTGCTATACATTCTGCAGGATATCTTTACCACTAACAAAAATTAACTTCACAGGATACCTCGATTTCTTATGTTTGTGACACTCAAATCTTTATCGTACTGAAACTTTAAACTTTCTCATGAATTTTTCTCAAATCAGCTGAAAAGTATTGTAGACAATTGATAAATTTTATGTTCATGGAGATAAAAGTTAAATATTCATGCAAGTCTGGGTGGCACTAGGGCCAAACAAACCAAACCTATGTACAGTACGGTATATAAGTTCGACCTGGTACACTTATTTCTTTAAGTAGAAAGAAAATATAAAAATATTTTACGAAGTATAACTCTTAAAAACTTGGAAGCCTATAGTATAAATTTTTCGTATATTTTTTTCGATTTAACTCAAATGCAAACCATTGCAAGAAAAATGTCACATTCGAGTATGTCCTTTTTAAAAGAAAGACATAACAGTTAGTGGTAATAAATATATACTGTAAATTCAGCTCAAAATTGTTTATTTTGAGCAATTAACGGTAATAAAAATAAATAATCAGTGTTGTGATATTTATGAGATAAGTAAAATAAATACCTATTTTATTCTTCTACTCAAACTTTAAAAAGTCCGTATGGAGCGGGAAAATTTTTTAGTAATTTTTATCTTATGGGGGACGACATTTTACGTTTTTGTATGAGTTGGCAAAACTGCTTCAGCCAGCGTTGTTACAATTTGATGAAATGTAAATTCTCACGATAAGTAAACATTCGGAAAAGCTCTGATAATATGTAAATAATTTTATTTTTATAAATGCGAAATGTGATTATAAAATGTAAAGACAGGATTTAGATTATAGAAAAACAAGAAATATTTCTACTTATTCTAGGTGAAGTACTGTGTTTGCAAATGAGTTAAGTTTTATGCTTTATATATTGAAATTTTTATAAAGAGGTTTTTTTCAATGTGGAGCATTAAAAGTAAGACGTTAGAAAATATCTATAAGCTTCACGAATTTTCAAAATAGAAGAAGTTAACTATTTCTTAATACATATAATACATTCTTAATACATATACATTTTATATGTAAAAAAATGTTTTTCATAAATTTTTTTTATAATAAACATTTTATTTAAATTAATTTGGAACTATTTTCTTTGCAAAAAACTTCAATTTTCTTGTATGAGTCAAATTGGCTCACTTCAGTAAAAATAGGTATATGATCAACATCCTTAAATCTAGTGTTAAGCTACAATCAGTTTATGTACCACATGATTTCTCATCTTAAAAGAAATTTGAGAGTTAAGAAACTTAAAATTAGATTAAAAAACCCTTTCTTTTCTTATATTATCACTGCCGGTGAGCAAGAAAACAAATAACAAATCCATCCTTAATCTACGCTGAAATCCAGCAACTTGATGAGGATTATACCCCTAAATGTTATTCCCTCTTTTTAATGCTATACCGCAGCATAGTTTCCCTAAGACATATTGGATTCTAGTTACAAAACATTTGCAAGACATCCATTATTAACATCCGGACATTCTGAATCAGAACCAAGCATCATACGCTGGTCAACTTAAAAGGCGTTGTCCCAAAACCTAATAGTAAGGGGGCAACATCTGGAGAAGATGAATTAAAAGGAGATTAGAATTATAGGTTGGAAATATTTTTACCCTATCTACTCCATTCACCAGACTTTAACTCTGTAGTTATCATATCCTCAGGTCTCTAGGGTATTTTCTATAAAAGAAAAGCTTTCCAAAATATTGATGATATCAAAACGTTTCTCTCGGAAATTTTTGCTTCAAATTCAATTGAATTTTACAAAACGGGTTGGGTTATCTTAGTTCCGTGATAGAAAACTGTCATAGATAATGACAGTTTGCATAATTGATCAAGAATAAAATATTTTCTGTTATAACCATTTCCATTTATGCATTAAAATGCGACTCTACTTTCCGGCACACCCAATATATTTCCAAATGTCTTATTTGAATAAAATTTAAATGAAGAAATCATAGATGGAATATAGAAAAGCCTTGAATTATTTGATTACGTTAAAGCTCAATTTTAGCTCTTAGTGTTTTGAATATCTTTAAAATATAGCAAAAACAATTCTCGCGTACCTAGTTAATCTTACAAAATTTACATTAAAATAAAATATTTAAGATTGAAATAAAACTTTTGAATTGGGCATGTTAACATTTATTTATAAATTTACGTCATTAATTTTTTAATAATCTTATTTACAATAAGAACTACATAGCTAAATACAATTTCATAATTATTTCTTAATTTTTACAAACGTTTTGTAGCTTGTAATATAGTGAAATTGTTCCTCTTTTCTACAAGACTAAAGATTTCTTTCCTCCCCCCCCTCTAAATTCAGCTATACCTCTTGAAAAGTTCATTCTTTAATTATACCTCTTACCTAAATAAATAGAAATATTTTAAGAGACATGAATAAATATATTTATGGTTATTTGTACACATATCTATACGTGTATGGGCTTTTTCAATAAATATTATCTATATTTTAATTTAATATACTGATAGTCTGAAATTTAATTATATTAGAGTTCAATGAAATATTATGTTTTCACACCAATGAGAAAAAACTATAACTTTATGGACACACACAACTATATTTATATACATTTGTACACAATGTGTGTGGGAGAATTTTTTACAAGCCTTTTCTGAATTTTAATGTGATTAATACACTGATATAGTATGCTCTTTCAGAACTGGATAAAATAAATTTAGTTAGATATCATTCAGCCAATATATTGGAGTCTGGTCACACAACAGCTGTATGATCTCTCTTATTAGCAGTTGGACTTTATAGAGTTTAAATACATACCCGTAAATAGAGAAAAGGGAAAAAGTTCAGTCTACTGCCATTCCGGCATTTTCCGGCACACTCAATATATTTCCAAATGTCTTATTTGAATAAAATTTAAATGAAGAAATCATAGATGGAATATAGAAAAGCCTTGAATTATTTGATTACGTTAAAGCTCAATTTTAGTTCTTAGTGATTTGAATATCTTTAAAATATAGCAAAAAAAATTCTCGCGTACCTAGTTAATCTTACAAAATTTACATTAAAATAAAATATTTAAGATTGAAATAAAACTTTTGAATTGGGCATGTTAACATTTATTTATAAATTTACGTCATTAATTTTTTAATAATCTTATTTACAATAAGAACTACACAGCTAAATACAATTTCATAGTTATTTCTTAATTTTTACAAACGTTTTGTAGCTTGTAATATAGGGAAACTGTTCCTCTTTTCGACAAGACTAAAGATTTCTTTCCTTCCCCCCCCCCCCCCTAAATTCAGCTATACCTGTTGAAAAGTTCATTTTTTAATTATACCTCTTATCTAAATAAATAGAAATACTTTAACCCTCTAAGCGGTTCGCACGTACAATTTTACCAAACCGATGTCGTCTTCAAAACGTACAATTTTCGGCCTTCCAAAAACTGTCTGAAAATGGATGTAATGTGTATTTTTGCCAGTGTTTTCCTCCATGGAGTTTTGAGGTAGGAGGGTCAGGTTGATTGTTTAGAAACTGCATACCTCTTTAACTGTCATTTATTTAGGGATGCCCCCTACTCCCTGAGGCACAAAGACGCTGATAGCATTTCATGGCTTTGTAAAACTATTTCGAAGTATTTCTTTTGCGGTAACAGATGTATCTCTAATTGCACCACTTAAATATCTTGGATGACTTTCGTAACAAAATATAAATCTCTCAAAGAATATTTTATTTGTACTTTTATAATCTATTATTTCTTATGAGATGATCTTCGAGACTTGACGAGCTTTATGTGTATTAAAAATTAACAATCTATAACATATATTTATATATCTATTTATAAGCGGAAGTAAAGGGACAATAACGAGGGTAGGTTTCCCGTATTCCATTCTAGTCGACAAAGGGTTAAGTAAAAAATAATAGAACGTTTTGGTCACTGACACAGTAAACCTTTAGCGTAATTTTGGAGACATTTTTGCTCGAGGTGTTCCACTCGGAGGGTTAATAGACATGAATAAATATATTTATGGTTATTTGTACACATATCTATACGTGTATGGGCTTTTTCAATAAATATTATCTATATTTTAATTTAATATATGATAGTCTGAAATTTAATTATATTAGAGTTCAATGAAATATTATGTTTTCACACTAATGAGAAAAAAACTAACTTTATGGACACACACAACTATATTTATATACATTTGTACACAATGTGTGTGGGAGAATTTTTTACAAGCCTTTTCTGAATTTTAATGTGATTAATATACTGATATAGTATGCTCTTTCAGAACTGGATAAAATAAATCTATTTAGATATCATTCAGCCATTATATTGAAATCTGGTCACACAACAGCTGCATGATCTCTGTTATTAGCAGTTGAATAGTTTGACTGAGGACCAAGAATTTGATTTGATTTGGTTTGGTGTGCTACGGTCTACTTTTTGCAACACGAGCGCTAATGAGGCCGTGATCTACAGCTTAAAGCCGATTCCGAATGGCTAAAAACATCCATGCCACAGTGGGATTCGAACCCACGAACTCCGGTACCGAAGGCCAGCACTCTAACTAATCGGCTATCGTTCGGCGGACCAAGCATTAGAAATGGAATGTAATAGATGTATTAGAAATTGAATTTTTATAATTTAGAATAAAATCTCTTGAAATTACTTTATATGTCTAATTTAAAAGTTCCTGTATTTTTGTTCTTATACGGATTTTCAGATTAGTTAAACTTTATAGAGTTTAAATACATACCCGTAAATAGAGAAAAGGGAAAAAGTTCAGTCTACTGCCATTCCGGCATTTTCCGGCACACTCAATATATTTCCAAATGTCTTATTTGAATAAAATTTAAATGAAGAAATCATAGCGTTTAATTACCTGATTACGTTAAAGCTCAATTTTAGTTCTTAGTGATTTGAATATCTTTAAAATGTAGCAAAAAAAAATTCTCGTGTACATAGTTAATCTTACAAAATTTACTTTAAAATAAAAAGACTTAAGATTGAAATAAAACTTATTTAAAAAATAAATGCTCTTTCAGAATTGTATAAAATAAATTTAGTTAGATATCATTCAGCCAATATATTGGAGTCTGGTCACACAACAGCTGTATGATCTCTCTTATTAGCAGTTGGATAGTCTGACTGAGGACCAAGCATTAGAAATGAAATATAATAGATGTATTAGAAATTGATTTTTATAATTTAGAATAAACTCTCTTGAAATTATTTCATATATCTAATTTTAAAATTTCTGTAATTTTGTTCTTATACGGATTTTCAGATTATTTAAACTTTAGAGAGTTTGAATACATACCCGTAAATAATCTATCAAAGGGGAAAAGTTCAGTCTACTGACATTCCGGCATTTTCCGGCACATTCAATATATTTCCAAATGCCTTTAATTACCCGATGACGTTAAAGCTCAATTTTAGTTCTTAGTGTTTTTAATATCTTTAAAATGTAGCCAAAACTATTCTCGCGTTCCTAGTTAATTTTACAAAATTTACTTTAAAATAAAAAGACTTAAAATTGAAATAAAACTTACTTAAAAAATAAATGATCTATCGAAATTTGATAAAATAAAACTATTTATATATAATTTACTCGATATTTTGGAATCTGGTCACACAACAGCTGTATGATCTCTGTTATTAGTAGTTGGAATAGTCTGAGTGAGGACTAAGAATTAGAAGTGGAATATAATAGATGTATTAGAAATATAATTTGTATAATTTGGAATAAAATCTCTTGAAATTATTTCATATGTCTAATTTTAAAATTCATGTATTTTTTTTCTTACATGGATTTTCGGATTTCATAAGCTTTATGGAATTTGAATTCAGCTCCTAAATAAACTGTCATAGGAAAAAAGTGCAGTCTACTGCCATTAACCCCTTAACGTGCACTAAACCTTCCAAATTGTGACACTCCAGATAATTCGAGCGGAGTTGTACATTTGTAGATATTGTCGTGTGTGTTGTGTTAAAAGGGATAGCAAAGGAAAAAGGAAAAGAAAAGAGAGTCGCTACTTGTGTAATAGTTGTAATGTTGGGCTATGCAACTTATTTCGAAATATATCACACAAAAGAAAATTTTGATTAATTTTATAAATACTAGTATTGTTATTATTTATGGTTTTAAAGTATAAATAAGTATTTGTACTGATAATAATGTTTATTCTGAAATGGGAATTTGAAAAGAAACATAAAAAAATTCGATGCGCATGTAATATTAAAATATTTGACTATTTTCTGCAATGTCAAAATCCAAATTTGCCAATAAAAATTTTGATTATTTTTGTATTTTTGTAATTTTCTGGGCAAGACAACGTTCTAAATTGGTTTTTTTTGGGCCGGCCATTTTTTTAAAAAAAACCCAGTGCATTAAGGGTTAAAACAACACTTATGTGTTAATGGATACTGAAAATAAATTATTATTTGAAAGTTTCAATTATAAAGGATATTAGAAAATATTAACAATGAAAACTCTGTATTTGTCGACATTATCTATTAAACTTTAACTTGAGAAGCAAAAGAAAAATGTGGTTTGAAAGGAAGAGAGCTTTTGCTTGTTTTAGTCTGTTTCTGAAAAGGGCAATAACGCGTAAACTAAGGACAAAGTGATTAAACATCTTAATGCAGAATACATAAGTTTAAATCTTACACGGTCGGAGAGTCAAGAAAAAGAGACATTATGACGAAATCTTGGACAGAGAAAACAAATGAAGAAATCAAATATTTTCCCGGGTCTCTGTACACAAAACTCATTACTCCCGTTTTATTAAAACAAATGAGAGAGCAGCCCTAAATTAATCAGCATCATCATCGGAAAAAATTACGATCAGATCATCGAAAGCTATAAATTTTTCCCGTAATTTTTTCCCTTGGTAAACCACTCAGGAAAAAACCATCGAATTCCGCGCCCAATTTATTCGCCGCTGCGGGAGAATCGTCTGCGCTGACAACTAAACTCCGCAGCCATCAATCGCCCGCCCTCTGGGGGCGAAATTCTTTATCATCCGGTCAGTTATTAGATAAATAACCGCCCGCAAAACAAAAGCAGAAGAATAAAAACAACTCATCTTCCTCCGGGATTTGCAGGAGCTGATCCTCTCAACCCTCGTTAACATTTTACACCCGCGTCATGCGGTCCGTGACCGCACACTTGGCTGGCTCCGAATAAAATGGACTTTTTCCGCCAGATTTATTTTTTCCCGTCATAGAGCCTTTTCCTAATTACCTTCCCACAATCCTTCTCGACCACCCCCCTACCACGAAGAATTCCCGCTCATTTTTAAAAAACGTTCGGATTTTACACCTTTTTTTTATTCCAGACATTTTGAAAAGTACTCGGAAGTTTGAAGTATTAATTCCTTATATAAAGCTTCTGATTTAAAAGTCTTGATGACATATAAAGCTGCGATATCTTTGGATTTTTAAATGACGATGTTATTAACCTAAGTGTCCACCTTTAATTTAACACAAGATTTTAGTAAGAAAAATTTCACTAAAGTCTTGATTCCAATTCATAAAGATGTGCATATTAATAATTTTGCTGTAATTGTTTACCTTAATATATATTATGCTATCACAAAAATTTATAGTGCATCAGAAATTTCCGCACTCCCCCTCCTTCATGCAAATTATATATATATATATATATATATATATATATATATATATATATATATATATATATATATATATATAATAATGAAATCTAAGACACCACAGAATATATATATATATATATATATATATATATATATATGTAATGATATTTTTATCACTTTTGGTTTAAGATTCTATTCTCCAGGCAATTCTTCTCAAAGAACTCTAGAGAATATTTTCGAATATTTGCTGGTAGAAATCCTTCCGGTTCCATAAACAAAAACGGAGTTTTAAAGCGTGGGTTACATCACCCACGTGACTTCAAGTAATAGCTGACTGGTCAGCACAAATGACTATTTAAGCAAATGTTCAGAGTTCCATCACAGTTTTCGCTGGAGTTTTCATGTAGGTTTAGTTTCTTATAAGTTTTCGTATGATGCTTTGTTATGTGGATGAATAAACGAAGTTATATTGAAATTTCCAGTGTCTTGATTATGATCTCATCATGAGGTTCCCCGACTGCAGGGCGGCGAAAACCACTCGGAACCCTACTTCGTAATAAGTCAAAAAGCCTTATTACATATAGATATGTCAGGTTTAAAAATGGGTTTAAGAATTAAGAGAGATAAAATTAAAAATAGTTAGAACTCATTAACGGTAACGTAATAGGAGAAAGACACACCTTCGACCGGAACTATGCAGAGTAAAAAAGCTATTGTGGAAGTAGACGCAGGAATTTGCTTAAGTAGCAACGCCAAAAAACACACTTCTAGGCGGGATATGCGGCTGGTAACAGCCCCCCCCCCGCCGATCGTCGAAAAATGTGAACAAAGGATATGTAAACTGCTTAGCCATGGACAAAAGGATTATAATAACTAAGTTTTTATATATGAAATCAAATGTGTCTTTCCATGCCTTAACCACTCGTCCGTGCCATGTATATATATATATATATATATATATATATATATATATATATATATATATATATATATATATATATATATATATATATATATATATATATATATATATATATATATATATGCTTGTACTTTTAGTTTTATTTTCTAAAAAGGATAACAAGGATCGAATGTAAAGGAGAGGGTATGAGGGGTTATAAACCGCTCATTCGTTTGGGTTGGAACGCTACGGTCACTTTTTTTTCTTTTTTCCATACTAGAGCTTTTTTTTCCTACGACCGATTTCTAGTGCTTAAGCTGATTTCGAACGGCTGCGAAAATTCATACCAAAAGCGGGATTCGAATCCTCATACTCCGGTATCTAAGAACAAGAGTATTTGGATATCATGTGGCTATAAACCCTCCATAACTATGGCTGTATACATTATATCATCTATTATCTATATACATTATATTCCATCCATTATCTATATCATCTATATACATTACATCGCTATTACATATATAAGATATGTAAGGGTTGCGTTACTAATTTTCTGATATGAGTCAAATGGAGACCCCCCTAGTCCAAAGGAAATTTTTTTGCGCCCCTGACTGAATGTAACTCTAATATTTAAAAAGGAAAAAAAATCAGTTATCCCAATGCAAAATTAAATCTCCAAATATTGGCAAATGAAGCAGTGTTATATGACATATTTAATTAAAATTAAATTAGCCCGTTAAAGTATTTTCAGAGGACAGACGACCTATAAACCATCGAAAATTCGAATTGAATTTTTTAAGTATTTTAATATTCAAAAACTTTTGTACTAAGAAACAGCATTAAAAATTTTATACTAGTTGCTGAGTTATAATACTTTTAATATGGCTCTTCATACGCTACTCTGACAGGTACTAGCATTTTAAACTGGATTTTCTTAATTTTATAATTTTAGCTTTTACCTACACTAAAAACTAAATGTTCTACATTTTTAAAATTTTAACCATACATCCATCTTTTTACGCTTTGCAAGCTAAAAATAAAAAATATTGATATTTTATACATAATTTTTTAAAGTTGAAGAAAGCATGAAAATATTTTAATTAAGTATTTTTTTTAATATTTAATAAAAATATTTTAATTATTATTAAATAAAATTATAATAATATCATTAATTTTTTATTAAATTTTTAATCTTTATCGCCACATTTTAATTTATATAAAATTTTTAAAATATATTTTGTTTTTAATTAAAAAATAATTGTTATTTATTAATTTAAAAAACAATTTATCATATATAAATGTATGCTTTAATATTAGGATGAGCGCTTTTTTAAAATTTGTTCTAACATATTGTAAACCTGTAGTTTTAATATTGTTTTCGTATCTATGAATTTTATTTTTCTACATATTATCAGTTAAAGTATATAATTTAGTTGTAAGCTGTACAAAATGTTTTTATATTCATTTTATAAGAAATAATGTAATTAGAATCTAATCATTTTTTTATAGTTTCGTTTGGTTTGAAGCGGTACGGTTTTGCTCACGAGGGTTAATGATAACGGGACCTATTGCTTAACCCCTTAACGTGCACTCTCGAGTTAACTCGAGTGCACTAAACTGGCCAAACTGTGCACACTGGAGATAATTCGAGCGGCGTTGTACTTTAGGTTGCTATAATTTATCACACTCGAATGCAATCGAGAATTGAAAATAACAATGTGAAAGCACAAAAAAAAAAACAATCGTTTTATTGATATTTATCATTTACATGGGATTGTAAGCTATAACACTAACTTATTTAAGTATAAAATATATATCTAAATTTCGACTTTATTTCTGCAATAATATCAAAATCTAAAATTGCTTTAAAAATTTTGATTATTTTTGTATTTTTGCAATTTTCTTGGCAAAACAACGTTCTAAATAATTTTTAATTGATTTTTTTGGCCTGCCTTTAACAAAAAAACTCTGCATTAAGGAGTTAAAGCCAATACCGAACATCTACGAACATCCATACCAGCAGTGGGATTCGAACCAACGAACTCCTGAATCTAAGAGCAGCTCTCCACCATTCGGTCATCGTTCGGCACATTTTTGTGATCGCTTTCCCAAATTCAAATATCTTTCCAAATTCGTAAGGTATATATTTGAAATTGCTTATTCAAATATATACCTTAAAAGACCGCATAACGCTAATAATTATGTATATTCAGACCGAAATCTGGGAGCAAACCGGCTAGAACATTATGATGTAACAGTTTAAAACGTCTGAGACACTTTAAAAAAATCTAGGAAATTGTTAGTAGCCCCTTCTTCTAGACTTTTGGATAGCACTGTTTGAATCACAGCGTATTCATAATTGAAATAGCGTGACAGATAAACGAAAACTAGGTTAAAATAAATAAACAAATTTATTCGGACGCACCGCAATTATAACTTGCTTTGTACGTGATTGCATTAGAATCTGCTTTTGAACATATTATAATATTTTCTTTTTTCATATGTTCATAAAAACTCAGTCGAAAATAAAGGACTTCCTCTTTTCTAATAATTTGTAGCTGGAATATTTAATGAATGTATCCATTTAAACTTTTGATCGCCATTTAAACGAGGATATTTTGTCAGCCAGAGTTTATTTGAAAAAAGTTTTTTTTCTCCTTCAAGCATCGTTTACAACATTTGAATTAAAAAAAAAATTATCAGAGAATGAAAGTGTACCTAAAAATTATTTTGTTCTTTTAAATATTTTTTAACAAAAATTAAACAGTATATGAAACATTTGAATGATAATTTTTTCCTTGACATTACATTTTTCCTTGTAAAATACTCGTATTGGTTTCAAGTTTGTTTTTTCTAGTGGTTGAGAAAAAGGGAACTGTGTTTATTGAGTTTTGAGAGCAAACATTTTTTTCTACAAGGAGACATATTAGACTATGATCTTTGTTTAACCCATTAATGCTCGAATATTTTCTGCTAAACTTATATATTCATATCCAGACTGTAACACCGAGCTGTGGAATGTTAAACTTTATATTGATCACAACGTAATCTGCCCGACATTGAGGTCTAGAGAGACATTTAGGTCTTATCCGTGAATGGAAAGCGTATGTATGAGTATAGATGAAGCCTTATTTCTTCCATCAATAAAATGCAACTATTTATTAAAAAATGACTCAAGCATTATCATATCTCAGGAAAAACAAGTGCCTAAGATCACACCGCTGCCTCAGTCAGACAATCAAGTTACGAGCACATCTCTCTAGTTGCAGAGTCCAACTCAATCTCTCTTCTGCAACTTTCTTCTTTCAATAAGAAACCTCGGTACGAGGTGTCGTATTCTTTCCCCCTTCTTTCACTATCGTGTTTGATAATTCAATAGTTTAACCTTCGAACACAGGTAACCAATCTACACATCAAAGTTTCCCGACGATAAATTCACCTTTTTTTCGCCCACAGTCGTATGGTTGAAATCCCAAAATTCAAATGTCTATGAAGATCATTAGAAAACTGACCACTCTTCCTTTCAGCCCCAAAGTTAGTGTATAACCGTGTATTGTCCGAAAAAACCGCTCATATGTCTTACGTCGGCTTTGATGTGCCTGTCATTTGCACAGACGTCAAGACCAAACTAGTCATAACTAGTTCAGGACTAGTGAAATGAATATTTATAGTTTCAAATTTAAAGTTTTCTTGTACATACAGTACATTTCTTGTACAATGGAAATTATCGATACTCATACAAAACCTGTACAATAATACATGGAATAATTTTAAATTTTTCCATAAATTACATAAAGTGCAATTTTGTTTTAACACTTAAAAATAATAAAACTTAAAACAATCTTTGCATTAATTGAGGACATCATATCCTTATGAGGTTCTTAAATTTAAAATTTTAATAACTTAGCATTGTTTATTGGTTCACTTTCATTTATATTCGAAAGGAAAATAACGATCAAATTTCAATATCTCTACCTAGTTTATTACGTCACGAAATATGGCATGATGCATATATCCACAACTCTCAATCAATGCCATGTTACCTCATAGTAATTAAAAGAATTACTCATTCATTTGCCGCAATTCCCTATTACCTTCAACGAAATCGCATACACTATCGAAAATCGCAGTATTGTCATTAAGTCTATTAATAGAACAATTTTATAACAAAAGTCACACCCATTCCATTCTTCGAAATGGCGAAAATAGAGCGTTTTTTATTATTATTTTCAGGGCTATAACAGTATTAAAACGCTTCATACCCAAGGGAATGATACATACTCACTGTGCGTGAGGATTTTCTATTGTTTTTACCCGATTTTTGCCTTTGGGGAATCGCTTAAGTATGATCTACAAATTACGTTGAAACCTTCCAAATTACATTCGAAAAGTATAAAATGTTCTTTTATTTTGTGTAATCTTTCAGCAAACTGATTTCTTTTCGGTGAATAGCTTTGAGAGGTTATTAAAAGGCTTTAGATTTAAGTAGCGATAAAAGAATACAAAAGGGAAGGAAATGGTATTTTTTTTTTCAATCAATTACTCGGAATTTATGCATGAACCTCATTTCTGGGAGGAATAAAATTTTTAACTCTTCAGTTTTTGATTTTCAAAAAAGATATCAAAAAGGTATTTATACACCTGTTTCAATGTGTGTAATTTAAATTCAGGGATAGCTTATTCTTTACCACTTACGTTGGTACATTAAAAAATATAAATAACTTTTATATTTTCAAAACAAAAACTGAAAAGCTATGTCCAATTCCTCATCCTGTATATAATAATAGCCTAAGTTATCTGTAGGTCTGACCTCGAATATACGAAGCGGTTGGACCTGGAATGATAATTTTTTCCTTGAAGCACAGGCATCCATATTAGATTGATAACATCCATATTTAATTGATAATTTTTTCCTTGAAACATAGGCATCCATATTGGATTGATAATTTTTTCCTTGAAGCATAGCCATCCATATTGGATTGATAATTCTTTCCTTGAAGCATAGGCATCCATATGGATTGATAAGTTTTTCCTTGAAGCATAGCCATCCATATTGGATTGATAATTCTTTCCTTGAAGCATAGGCATCCATATAGATTGATAATTCTTTCCTTGAAGCATAGGCATCCATATTGGATTGATAATTTTTTCCTTGAAGCATAGGTATCCACATCCATATTGGATTGATAATTTTGAATAATTTTTTCCTTGAAGCATAGGCATACATATTGGATTGATAATTTTTTCCTTGAAGCATAGGCATTCATATTGGATTGATAACATCCATATTTAATTGATAATTTTTTCCTTGGAACATAGGCATCCATATTCGATTGATAATTGTTTCCTTGAAGTATAGGCATCCATATGGATTGATAATTCTTTCCTTGAAGCATAGGCATCCATATTGGATTGATAACTTTTTCCTTGAAGCATAGGCATACATATTGGATTGATAATTTTTTCCTTGAAGCATAGGCATTCATATTGGATTGATAATTTTTTCCTTGAAGCATAGGCATCTATATTGAATTGATAATTCTTTCCTTGAAGCATAGGCATCCATATTGGATTGATAATTTTTTCCTTGAAGCATAGGTATCCACATTTAATTCTTGATGAGTTAGGTTAGCAAAATTCAAAGCGAGTAAAGTTTATCTTCTTCTAAACTATCGATCCAATTCTGAAATAAATTGGTATATATATGCTTCATATCACAGCAAAAAATACTGTCGTATTTAAAACGTCCGAAATCCACCCCTTCCGCCCTTTGCGAGCGTTTAATGACATTATTAAGACCTATTTTCCCCGGTTAAGGAAAGGCAATTAAATTTATCAGTTTATCATATAATAAATAGGTAAAGATAACATTTTTTTTCTAGCATTAATGCTTCAATCCTTTAACCATCTCATTTAATCATTTCTTATTTTAAATTATTTAAATATCGTCTACATTATTTTCATACGTTTTATCACTGAACTTAGATATTACGCATATAATCTTTTATATTTTGCTTAAATAATAGATTAAGTACATATGTGATAATTTTAAATTTAATCATCGATTATTTTTTATTGCAATGAAAATTTTATCACAGGTATTAACAACAAATTCTATCTACCTCCAGAGTGTAGTGAAAATCATAGTTTCATTCCTTTACTACCATTAATTACTGCTGCAAAAAAATTGGGAAGAACTTAACGATAATTTCGGCGTAGCTAAGAAAACTTTGAATTATCTTTCTAAACGAATTCAACGTGATTCTAAACTGCATTCACAGAATCGGGCGACTTTAGAAGAGTATGAAGATAAACAAATTATTGAGTATGTACCAGATGATTCTCAGCCAAAAAAACAAATCACTTTTTTACCTGCCTCATAAGATACTTTACAATTCTGAAAAATTAAAAATTTTACTGATACCGTCATATGACGGGCTATATTCTAGTAGAAATAGGATTTATACTTAAATTTTGAGTAACTGAATAAAAAGATTGTGTTCTTTCTTTTTGTTTTCCTCTTTTTATGTTAAATTCTTTAAAGAGTAAGAAAGGTCAGTCATTTTATATAAGGCTTGGACATAAATGTCTAAGCATTATTATAGACTTTCCGACTGTTCTTACGCATAAAAAATTTAACAGAAAGAAATGATACAAAAGAAAAAAAATTAAATAAATTTTTTAATTAATTACTCGGAATTTAAACATAAACCTTTATGAGGAATATGACAACTTTTCCGTTTTTGTTTGGAAAATAATAAAGTTTACTTTCCTGTTTAATTTATGTGACTTAAATGCGGGGATGCTTAACCTA
This sequence comes from Pardosa pseudoannulata, assembly GCA_032207245.1. Lineage (NCBI taxonomy): Eukaryota > Metazoa > Arthropoda > Arachnida > Araneae > Lycosidae > Pardosa > Pardosa pseudoannulata. The sequence continues at coordinate 2,484,101 of CM063510.1, read as the reverse complement.
TCTATTATCACTTCCTTTGAAGTATCAACCTTTATATAATTTATAAGCATTACATAGAATGAATGGATGTTCTTAGGATTTAATGAATCAAATAGAAAATGTTACAAAAGGAAAGAACACAATATTTTTCTTTAAATCACCGACTCGGAATTCATGTATAACTTTCACTTATATATGAGAAATAAGCTTTTCGTTTTTAGTTTTTGAAACACCAAAGTTATTTATATTCCTGTTTTAATGCATGTCGCTTCAATTCGGTGACACCTTAATCTTTCTATTATCACTTCCGTTGAATCTTTTCTTGAAGCATTTTAAGTATTATGGGTAAATTGTTAAATGCAAGCATTTTATAGAACGAATAACGGGTCTTAACTTTCGTATTTAAGTAAAAAGAATAGGATACGAAAGAAGGCGAAGTAAACAATCTCTTTACTTCCGTTTACAAAACAAAAAATATATTGTAATCGCGAAAATCTTTGTTGTCAAGTTTCAACAAAAAATTCCAATTTTAACCGAA
>CM063510.1:2443584-2476084 GCA_032207245.1 Pardosa pseudoannulata | reverse complement strand
CATGTCTTCAATCTTGGCGGCTGCCTGTGTACACGCTCATAGCCATACAGCTCAGAAACTTTAATAACGTAATCAGACTGCTATAAAACATGACCGAAAAGTATCTGCTCCTTCATGACGTAACAAGTTAAACCATTCTCCTGACATGTACGCAAACGCTATCACAGGGTGGGGGAGGAAGGAGTAATTATATGAAGAATTGCTAGGAGTGGGATGATCCATCTTTCCGGTGGTGAATAAGAGGGTACAACACTCAAAAGATGTCTCAAGCAACCCCGTGTTTTAGTGCGGAATTATTATAAATTCATAGCGAGCCGAGGTTATTCATCTTTGAATACTGGATAACAAGCATTCTGGAGAGAGTGTTTTAAAGGATTGCCAACGCTTTTCATTATGCCGAACCATCGCCAGTGATGATATACTTCAGGATATGGAAGATGCATCGGCATTTGACAGGGTCTTCAGGAAACGGCTTTTCTTTTCTCAAGTTAGCGAGTTTTTTCAACATTTGATGAGTGGATAAATGTAGAAGACACCACTGCAGCTTGTGTACAAAAATGTATCTTTACAAACTAAAAAATTTTACCGAAAGAAAATTCAAAGACGTGTTCAATAGATTTTATACATAATACTTCTCATTTAAAAAATTGTACCTTGTCTGAAGTTTGGACTTTCATTACGAATTTATTATCACTTTATGTTTAAATTATTATTAGAAACCCGACAATAGTTTGAATTTTGAGGTACGACAGAAGGAAAGCTACATCAAATATCAATTTAAAATAATCTAAGATATTTAATTTATTTTACGACTGGAAAAATATTTTGCTCAGATATTACACTTTTTATAATCTTTAATATTTCTTTTAAAGTTTAAGGCTTTCGAAATGATAAGGAGAAATGAAACTTTCTGTTGCTACAGTTATATTTTTTAAACAAAAAGTTCTTCTAAAATAGAATTCTAATTTTTTTAACATTTAATCCACTTCTGTTTAAGAGATTTTATATCTCTTGACAAGTATTAATGTGTATGTATGAATGTATGTATAAATGTATGGGAAAGTTAGAGAGAAAGAGTGAGGAAGAAATATATACGCTAAATGCCTCGAAATCTGGACGAATCCAAAATTCAGAATGTCCCCAATTCCGGATATTTTCTCGAACTGTCAGTATTTTTTATTACTAAAATTATACTATAATTTCTATATCTTGCAATTTCAAATCTATTTTTTTTTAGCTACACATATTAATTCTAATATTTTGTTACCTATGATTTGAAAAATTTAAAAGCGAATTGGCAGTCCTTGTACTCTTCTAATGGTTTCTGGAGACACAGGTTTTCATTCGTTTCAAATGTCAAGTCCCGCACCCCAAATCAGTTTTAAAAATAAAAACGAAAGGAAGAAAGGTCCATCCAAGAAGACGTTAAAATCCGTGTCTGATAGAAGCCAGTTTGTCTAAACACCAGTGCACTAGTGTTTGACTTCAAGTTCAAACCTAAAATGACTATTTCACACCTCAGTCACTTTGTTAGGATTGCAAAGTTAATTCGTACTAGAGAACTTGTTACGGGCGTAACATTTCGCCCAGTGTGAGGAGGAAGAGGGTGTTAATATTGCCATTTTTACTTAAGAAATAATTTCCGAAAACTCTGAATTTCGGAATCTCCAACTTTGGGACGATTCTGGATTTGAGGCTGTCTACTTACTATACTTTTATCCACAAGAAAAATTTAAAAGATTCCTCAATATGTACTACGTTGTTCATAGAACATAATATATAATATCTATGACTTTAATTTGCACGAGATATTATTGTTTACAAAATGCTTAAGTACTATATTTATAACAATTTTTTCACTGTTATTGAATGCAAAGGTATAAAATAAGATTTTTAAGTCGAACAAGGCAAGATATCCTACATATATCAAGGTGAACAACGTCTTATTTTCTTTATAGAGGGAAGTAAAGTGAAATACTTTTGAATATTTGGAAAAAGAACATGAAATGCTACCTTTGTTAATAAACTAAACTTGTATTGGGAGAAACAGATAATCTACAATGGATTCATTTTTTTGTGTAGTTCTTTTTACAGCCCTGTAAGATATATGAAGATTCAAAACGTTGAGTCATACAGTTTTATTTTGGTTTGCTATTTTCAACAAACTGAATTTCATAAGTTATTGAACATCTCCGATGTTCATTCAGTTAGACTTATATATTCCTTTATATTGCCCATAGTTCAACAGTGCCTTTCTAATTATTTCTAAATGAGTTAAATTATAACAGTAATTTGTTCTTTTATTATGAATAAATACAGTATACTAAGTGTTTTCAAAAAGAATATTTAAAACAAATATTTCATAAAGATTATCGATTTTTGAGAATGTGTTTTTCCTAAATAAAATAGAAACCGGACGCACAAACTAATATTCACTTTATGACTACTCTTTAACACATTGTGCGCAGGTATATTTCGCAGACGAATTGTATGGGGAGAGAGTGTTTTGCGCGTAAATCTCAATAGATCGAAAATTATTTAATTTAACCAACTTTTTGTATTTTATATTGCGATATATATAAACAAATATATCAATAGTAATATGTAAATACCTACCATAAGATTTTTGTAAATAACAAATATATTTTTAGTGGATAAATTTATAATAGTATCGTAAATATGAAAAATCAAATAGAAATAATAGTATATAGTTTTAATATTTTCGAATTATGTTATATATAAACATTTTTACATTATTAAAAAATGAAAAGAGCAATCATAAAACTAATAATGTAAAAACTAGTTTTTATTTGTCTAAATTTTTCCAGAATCTATGTAGTAGACAAGAACATTCTGCTTCGTTTTCCTGTATATACCATTATTTGTGTACACACAAACAAACCATGTTGTTACACTAACGCGTACTAGTACGTGATCCTCGCTCAAGTATCAATCATCAGAAAACGTACTAGTACGTGTCCCGCATACAATGTGTTAAGTAGAGATATAGAAAATAAAATTGTTTACAATGAGTTTATTTTTTTGAAATAGATATAAATGCTTTCTATGCTTTAAATTACGTATCACTGAATTTAAACGGATGAATCCCGTTGTTGTCTAATGATTTATACAGAACATTATGATAGCCTTGTTGCAAAAGGAAATATTACAAAACCAAATTACAAATTGCATGGTTATTGGTTCTAATTTTGATAACTAGGGTTCCAGTTAGCATCCACATCCATTGCATGAAATATTTTCCTGTTAGTACTAAATTTGTTAGATATAGTGCATTTGTTGAACATAGTTAAAGCGATAACAAAATTGAAAGGCTGCCAGATTTAGAATGAAAGGCCCTTGGGGAAACTGACTGAAAACAAGAATTGTAACTAATTTAACTTCAAATACCGTTATATTTTAAACAGAAATTAATGAAACATCATAAATTTTATCGCTGCTATTTAATGGGCAAAGGCATTTATTGTTAATAATTTATTTGTTTTCAGAAAATAAACAGTAAAGTTGAAATTAAATTGCAATAATAATTCCATAGTGTGCCAATTATCAGTATTTATGTTTTAATACAGTTTTTACTCTTGTTAAAAGGCCTTTAAAATAAATAAATACTTGATATTATTGATCATCTATATTCCATTTATGTAAGTGGAAATTGTAGAGCCTTCGCATACTGGTTTGCCAGGAGACTTGTACTGGTTTTCACTAGCATTTGTTCTGCTTATTTGGAATATTATTGCAAATGAATAAAATTTATATTTACGTATGTATATTTAAATGTAAAAAAAATAATTTCACGGTTAAATTCACAAGGAAAAAAAGCAACTGTGGGTGGTCTGCTAAATTTAAAAAATACGAAACAACTAAAAAATGAAAAGAAAAATAGATTGTATATATTTATCAGAAAAACATTTTCGTTTAATTAGTGTCTTACTGCATCTTCCGAAACAAGTATTTAGATAAACAACATGTAAAAAACATTCCAATATTCACAGAGAGCATTGATGATGTGGAATAAAACGACCTCATTTTATGGCCAGAAACGTATATTTAAACATTGTCTGAATGAGAGTTTCTAAGTCACTGCTTGCAGCAATTAATTTTACTTTTTATGTCGTTTCACAATCATTTGAAATGTCCCCAGGCATTAAATTCGAGACAACCAGACTACGGAATGTCGCTAGCAGGAGATGCGCCACAATAGGCAATACATGCTGAAATTGTAGATAAAAAAAGATAACAAGCATTTCGACGTCCATTTTAAAGAAATTAGGTATATTTTGATAGGGACTTTGGCGAATCGCTTTATGATGACATCCTCTCCAATTGGAAAGAAATTATCCTCCCAATTTTCGTTTCCTGCAACTGTTTTTTAATCTCAATTACGGGGTTTTAATGATCCGTACAAATAAAAGCCAGAACACAGGCGAAGTTCGCCGTAAACGTTGGGTTCTCCGGTGTTCTTACAAAGGGCTCTCTTTTTCGATTTATTTTTTTCCCTTTGAGAAACCTAGATAACTAATGCAAACGACTAAATCAATGTACCCAACCGCAAAATGGAAAGTTATTTAAAAGGCAGGGGGAAAAAAGGCACATTATTTTGTTGTTTGACCCTTATGATGGACATGCAGCATGTCATCAAACATTTTCTTTCTTCTAAGGATTTTTTCCCCCACTTCCGGGAATATTTTGGTACGGTTCGGTTCGTCCGAATGGCTGCTTTTACCCTACGCACTCACTAATTACAGGCAATTGAGGGAATATGCGGTGCCTCCCGTTGTCAATTGGCTCGAGAGTCTATGATTCAACAATGAAATCGCAGTGGTCCAAGAAGATACATGAATGAAAGGTATGTGTAGCGTGCAATCTGATTTTTTTCGGCTGTTATTGTCATTCAGTGAGGAGTACGCCTTTATTTCTTCTCGCTTTCGGAAATCACTTAAGTGTAAATTACATCGTCTTAACCATTAACTCTTTTTTTCTCATTCTTTTCATAGCATTTAAGAAGGGGAGATTTCATACTCTATAGATATATATCCTTTCTGTTCCAGTGTATTACTTCAGCATTATTTTCTTTTCTTCACCCATTCCTATTATTGCAGCTAATAAGAACACGATTGATAGAAAAATCCCCAACTTGCCTTTTATAAAGGTTAACAATGCAACAAAAGAACTCTGTTGGACCTGTGAACTATCTCCAGTCATGCACTGTTAAGATAAAGTATGGAAAAATCCTATGCACGAGGCCAAGTACGAACTCATGATTGCTTAACAGTTTAATAAAAATTGTTTACTGACTAGTTATAATGGTCCTTCCCCTAGTGAGTTATAGCAATACGTTTTAAATATTGTAAATATTATTAATCGGCTATTAGTTAGAATCTTTCTACTGAGGCCTAGAATTAGAACTTTTAAAGACTGGCAGACGAAGCTCAAAAGAAGAGATCGTTAATCAATAGCAATAAAAATAAAAGGTTGACTTTAAGTCTAAAACTAATTAACAGTTGTTTATCAATCAACGGAAATTTAAATTGGATTGTCATAACTGGATCCTTCCAAGGATCGCTTAGTATTTAGGAACTAGCATATAGCCCGTCATATGACGGGATCAGTGAAATTTTTAATTTTCCAGAATTTTAAAGTACCCTGTGAGGCAAGTAATGGTTTGTTTTTTTGGCTGAAAATTGTCTGATGGACTCCGAATAATTTGTTTATCTTCATACTCCTCTAAAGCCTTCCGATACTGGGAATGCAGTTCAGAATCACGTTGAATTCCTTTAGAAAGATAATTCAAACTTTTCTTAGCTACGCCGAAATTATCGTTAAGTTCTTCTCAATTATTTTACCGCAGTAATTAATAGTAGTAAAGGAATAAAACTATCATTTCCTCTACACCCTCTAAGTAGATAGAATTTGTTGTTAATACCAGTGATAAAATTTTCATTGCAGCAAAAAATAATCGATGATTAAATTTAAAACTATAACATATGTACCTAATCTATTATACCTAATCTATTATATGACAAAGAATTGCTTCTGATTAGGTGTTTAATACATAAACAGATTATGCATGAAAAGTAGTTGACGTATGTGAAATACGTTTTAAGTAGTTTATATCAGTATCTTTTCAAGATCTTTGCGTTTTGGGAATACCCCCAATTTCAATTTGTGAAAGATTTTGAAGCCAGGTTGATATATTAAGGGGGGGTTTGTGAAATAAGATATTAAACACAATCGTAAGGGTTTTTTATATTAAATCTGAGCTGTCTTTTACCTTTCCTTATTTATTTGAGTATATATGAACCCTTTCATTCTAAACATTCCCTATACATTAAGATTTTTTTTTTTTTTAAATCATTTATATTTTAACCCGCGTATTATACACTACGGAATGAAACATTTTATTACAATTAAAACATAAAAATTTGGGTAAGTTATACTTAACAGTTTGTAGCATTATAATGCAAGGACAGAAACTTTCGAAGTATTGAGATGATATTATTAAATTATAATAAAAATGAAAAATATATCTATGTTATGAATTAGGTAGAAACATATCTCAAGAAGTAAAAATACTGCCTAATTAAATAAGTTTTCAAGAGAAAAATTTCGTGTTTCGTATTTTTTAAATCATTTATTTTTCAACCCAAATATTATATTCTACGGAATTGGACTTTTTATTACAATTAAAACATAAAAATTTGGATAGGTTAGATTTATAAGTTTGAAGCGTTATAATGCAAAGACGGAAACTTTCTAAATATTGGGATGATATTGCTAAATGATAATAAAAATGAAAAATATTTCTATGTTTTAAATTAGGTAGAAACATATCAAGAAGTAAAAATACTGCCTAATTAAACAAGATTTGAAGAGACCGAAATTACGCACTAGTTAATTTGTAATACTTTCTCCCAATTATTTTATGATATTTTCTTACAAATTAATCATTTTTAGTTTCCAATTTGATAACAAGTTTGCATTATTTAGTCAAAAATTATTTTACTGAATCTGTATAACTAGATTCAGAAAAATTATTTTTGACTGATACTAAATAAAATTAACCATACATGCATGTAACAAATATTTCACTCTAGTCACAATAATTATGTAGCCCCTATTGTTTTTACTTGCCCGGGGTACGGGGCAAGGAGAAGACTAAACCAGCTAGCAGTAATATCAAACGATTCAGTCGGGCAATATTAAAGAGAACGGCCCAAGTCGAATTAAAACTTTATTTCAGAGCTGCTAAGATGGACATCTTTACTAGTCAACGACGGATAAGAGGAAAAAACCCAAAAATCACTCTGCTCGAACAGAGGTGCACCCAAGAGCGAAGATAGAAATAATTTACCCTCTTACTCAGCAAATTTAAGGGTAAAATCAGGAAAAACGAGGAACCATTTGCCGGCGACAGCTGGAAAACGTATTGAATAGATAGAAAATTTACATCTATATGATAGAAAGCTTTGGGAAATGGATCGAAAAAATTTTAAGTCGAGAACGCTCCTTTGATTAAGACATTTAGAGGCTAGAAAAAAGATTTTAAGGAATTAGAATGGGAGAGAGAAGGTTTTTAAGGAAATATTAAAGTTAAAAAATTATGATATATTACATACATATAACTGTCGTAATATGTAACTGTCGTCACATACATATAATTAAAATTCCCATATATTCATATAACTGTCGTAGATGATTAAAACTATTACTAGTTTACAAAACATTTGATATTTTAAGTTCTAAAATGTTATATAAGCTTAATAAATTTAAAATATTAAAAACTAAACAACCAAAATTATGCCCATTTTTCTTAACAAGGAATTTAATTAATACGGATATTAATTTATAATAGAAGCAGAAATTTTGCGGTAACATGCAAGTTTTATTGAGTAACCCCTTTGGTTATGGCATATTTAGAGTTGTTAAGCAGCGTGTGACTCCTAAAGTATCTCAAAATATAGATTACAAATTAAAACACTTCCTTGTAATCTATTCATAGGAAATTTAACAGTAATATCATAAAAACTACGCAAAAAATTCCCGAAACAACCATCTCAATACGTTGCACGTTGTTCCGTTGAGATGTCTATTTCTAACCTTCAAAGAACTATCAGTTCGTCAGACAGTTTGTTCTGCTTTAAGAAACCCCTGAATTCATTTCTTTTTTCCTTGACATTTTTTCGTTTTGTTTCGAGGTTTGTATAGCTCTGAAAGCTACAATGTACGTCAAGAAATCTTTCCTTTGGGTCCCCACTCTTTATGTATATATATATAGAAATGTAAAGAGAAAAAAATAGTTGACTGCAGCCCGGGGAGTCATGCTGGCTGAGCACAAGCCAGGATACTAAATGAGAAAAAGTGACCGCAGCTAGCCGTTAGTTAGAAACGATGGCTCCTACATGGGACTTTGGGGCCGTAGAGTCACGTATAAAGAGGATATAGGATGCAGGGATATATTAGTAAGATATACTTCGTTCTGGCTCTATGTTTTTGTTATGCCTGCTGTAGATTCATGGTAGAGTCATGGTCTTTTCTGTATTTATTAAAGCAAAAATATGGATAACTAGAAGGATTTTTCTTTCGGAAAGGATAAGAGCGTTGTAGATATTTTTTAAACAAAAGGTTTTAATACTCAAATACTATCCCATGCAGAGAGTGATGAAAAGCATTCAACCTCGGTATATTAAAGTAACTGATTAGCGATGTTTTGGGGAATTTTTTTTCATATTATTAGAAATTTGTAAGATTAGGAAAATTATTCTAATTGTTAGGTTTAGTTTTTAGGGAATTGGATGTATTTATATTTGAAGCAGAATAAATAACCTAAGGTCTGAAATCAATGTTCCAATAAAAATATGGCATGTTTAATTAGTATTGTCTTGGATACCTTATATAATGGCTCTAAAACACAGAGAATTTATTAAATGATCTTCAATATGTACTATTCAAATTTTAAGTTAGACAGCCGTCTCACTCTTTCATTATTTAAAAATCAGATATAAAAATCGGTTTGTAAAAATTATTAAAATAACATTTTATATTATGTAGATTATATTTATTCACCATGATTCGATCCAATAAAATTCAATGAACCGCATAAGAGGTTTGAATAAGAAGTTGATGCAAATCTTTCAACATTAAGTCAAGTAAACATAAACAGACTGCTTTTAGACTACAAATTTGATACTTATTACATTTTAAGCTGACATTAATGTCATTTGTTATAATACAAAAAAAAATCAAACAAAATGCTTTGTATCTGTATTCACTACTTCTGAGAATAAATCTGAGATATTTAAATCTGAGACAACTTTCAATCTTGCGCTATCATATGTATGTTACCTAGAACTAAATAAAATTTGAAGAAACATTAGACCTATATCTACAAAGTGAAATTCAAGGTAAAACTTTTTTGAAAATCTTGAGACTCATTGTTTATTATTTAAGTTAGCAGCCTCATGTGAGGTTCCTGTGAGGGAAAGAGTTACGTACCTCTCCATCAAAATGTTCCTTCATTTTTCTTAAACCATTCTCGTATTATCATTGTCGAAAAAAATTCTGCCAGACTTTTGCTCGATTATCAGATATTTAAATTCAAATTACACAACAATATACTTCTATTTAAATTATTTTTAACTGTTTATTTTGGATAAAAATCTAACTTTTACTAAGATTTTGGAAGAGTTTCTTTCTTTAAAACCCAGAACTAAGATTTATTTCTATCTCTTATTATTTAGTTAGTTACTTTCCCTACAGTAATTCGCATATTTTCCAACTCTATATATTTATATTTAAATAAAAGGTAATTTATTACAAAAGTCTATAATCTTTTGGATTTTAATAAAAAAAAAACAATCGACTTTCTTTTACATAATAAAGATATCTCAGGTAATAAAGCCTTACTTCTTTCCGATGACTCTGGTCGAATATTCAAATACTGCATGATATAGACGGTTTCATAGAAACAAGATAAGAAGCATCATAAGATTTCTTTTATTAATTTCATATATATACTTTACGTTATCTTACAATACTCCAATCTCTAATCAGAAAAACGTATTATTCTTTCTTTTCAAAAGTTGCCATATCACAAAAGAAAAATTAATTTAAAGTTAATGACAAACGATAATATTTTTTAAAACAAATATTAAAACCATTGATGCAATAACATATTTAAGGTTTAGGTGATCATTAAAAACAGAAACTCTGTTTTAATCACAAGAAACATTTAAAGTTTATTCACTTGATTCGTTGTGTTTCTTAGTTCTCATTCATTTAGTTTCTCACTCACTCATTTTCCCCTTACTCCCCTGCCAAAATAAATAAATAAAACAAATAATAAAAAAAGGAAATCCAAAAAAAAATGAGTTTTCTTGACTCAAAAGGTATAAGTTTTTTTATTATTACAATACTCTGTCGGTGAATACTTTACATGCTAAATATAAAAAATATAATAAATTTTAATAAAAAAATATATAAAATATAAAATTGTTGTATAATATTTAAAAAATACAATAATTTTAATATAAAAATATAAGTTTTTTTGTTTAGGAATTTTCTAAATAAAATTTTTTTTTCTGTCTATTTGTTATAAATTTTAGATTTTAATGAGAAGTAGACTTAAGTAGGTAAAATAAAATTAATACATTATTGAAAAATCATAATAATTAAAGTTAAATACTTGAAATAAAAGTCGATTTTGACCCTATAAACACATAATCATCGATACATATGTTTAATATTAGTAATGTAATAAAAACCGTATCTAAATTTTTAAACAATTTTCCATATATATAAGACCAACAAATTATGCAATTATAAATATTATCTCACTTGCGAATACTTAAATATTATTCAGTAAAAATTCCCATATACAATCAACTATTTAATCATTTTATATTCAAAATTGCAGGTAGTTATTGTTTCTACTTAGCTACTTAGTTTGTCAAATGACCTGAAAATAGATTTGCAATGAGTTGAAAACCTTGCATTATATAGTTATAAATAAAAAATAAATTGCAAAGAAGTTTCAATTTTTTATTGGAGAAACATTTATACCTAAATAAATTCAACACAGATATCCAAAGGCAGCTTCATAATAATATGCTAGAGCTACAACTAATTTCAAGCACTTATTTTTACTGAGTGATGCCAAAAATTTTCTTTTTTAAGTTTTATTTTTGATCTTCTATTTGTCTATGGAGCTATACCGAGGTAAGTTATGCAACATTTAATATGATCTTTATACCTTATACATATTCTTTATAAAAAGTTCATCAAAAAGATTTCTAGATATTAATTAAGCGACTAAAATTGAAAGTGCCTGGACCTTTTTGGCAATATAGTATATATCAGCATTTTTCTTTAAACTTAAATATTTTTTTTAAAAAAAAGGGCATTTTATTCTGAAGAGAATATTGACACAATGTATGTGGGACGCGTACTAGTACGTTTTCTGACGATTGATACTTGAGCGCGAGTCATGTACTAGTACGGGTTAGTATAACAACATGGCTTGTTTGTGGGTATAAAAATAACGACATATACAGGAAAACGAAGCCGAATGTTCTTGTCTGCTACATAGATTCTGGAACAATTTAGACAAATAAAAACTAGTTTTTACATCAGTCGATGCGGAACCACAGAACAGGAAGGTTGATTAAAAAAAATCAATTTAGATTTAAAATTTACTTTTTGTTTATCCTTGCGAAAATAAGTGAATTTAAGAAAGATAATTAAGTTGTAATCATTGCTGACGCATTATCAGATGTTTCGTGTAATAGTGACATCACATTACATCTTACATATGCAAGTTTTGCCGTATACCTCTTCATAAAGAAAAATGCTTTGAACGTTACCACACTGTAAAACCTTATTAGTTTTATGATTGCTCTTTTCATTTTTTTATAATGTAAAAATGTTTATATATAACATAATTCGAAAAAATTAAAATTATATGCTACTATTTCTATTTGAGTTTTCCTATTTACGATACTATTATAAATTTATCCACTAAAAATATATTTTTTGTTTTCAAAAATCGTATGGTTGCTATTTATATATTTCTATTTATATATTTGTTTATATATTTCAATATAAAATACAAAAAGTTGGTTAAAAATTAAATAATTTTCGATCTATTGAGATTTAAATGAATAACTAAATTCACGTGCAAAACGCCCGTTCCCCGGTACAATTTCGCTTCAAAATGTACAAGAACACAATGTGTTAACAAGAGACTCTAAAGCAAGTCGTCAGCCTTCCGGATTGATCTGTTCTTTACTGGCTTGCTCAGCTTTAAATAGAAAAGTTTTACCTCCATGTTCTTAAGCCTTACTATACATTCACTCTTTTGATACCAATTAATACTTTGATTTCTAACTTTTTATTTAGTACTATCAGTAGTCAAAACAAATATACCAGAAAATACATTAAAAATACCACAATTTGTGAAACATAGAAGCACGACTAATTTCCGTACTTTTTCTCCTACTTTAGTGACCTCCATTCAAATAAAGGCTTTACTCGAATAGTTTGGTCTATAGCATAACGCACGACACCGTACCGCATTTCATCAAGTTTATTTCCCCTGTTCTACCCATTTCTTTCCAAAATATACAGCCACAAAAGAATTTCTATTACCTTCAAACCACAAACTATGCTCCCAGACCTATTCTTTAGGTTTCGGGTCTAAGTTACATCGAAAGTGTCTAGTCATTTTTGGCAATGTAGTATATATCAGTATTTTTTTAAAACTTAAATGATAATTTTTTTAAAAGGGCATTTTATTCCGAAGAGAATATTAACACATTGTATGCGGGGCACGTACTACTACGCTTTCTGACGATGATACTTGAGCGCAGGTCACGTACGTTTTCTGACGATTGATACTTGAGGGCGGGTCAGGTACTAGTACGGGTTAGTGCAACAACATGGTTTGTTTGTGGGTACAAAAATAACGGTTTATACAGGAAAACGAAGCCGAATGTTCTTGTCTACTACATAGATTCTGGAAAAATTTAGACAGATAAAAACTAGTTTTTACATCAGTCGATACGGAATCACAGAACGGGAAGGTTGATTAAAAAAATTAGTTTAGATTTAAAATTAACTTTTTATTTATCCTTGCTAAAATGATATTATATATATATATATATATATATATATATGTATATTCATATATTATACAAACATACATACATATATATATATATATATATATATTTGTTTATTTGTCTATTTATATATTTGTTTATATATTTCAGTATAAAATACGAAAAGTTGGTTAAAAAATTAAATATTTTTTGATCTATTGAGATTTAACTGTATAACTAAGTTTACGTTCAAAACGCCCGCTCCCGGTACAATTCCGCTGCTAAATGTACCAACACACAATGTGATAATATTCTACAGATTGTTCAGTAGAACAAAAAACGTATAAAAAGAAAAATATATAGTCATTATATTTAACCCTAAACCCAAAAGAACTATTGTTAAAAAAATTTAATAAATTGTCTTTTGAGTTATAAAAAATAAAAAATTTTCAAATTATAAAATATAGAAGAGTTAAACATCTTCTAAGTATTTTTCCCTTAAATAATCCATTAAAAATCCATTAAAATTTAGTACTATCCACAGTCAAAAACCAATATAGCATAAAATACATTAAATATACCACAATTTGGGAAATATCGAAGCACGACTAATTTCTGTACATTTTCTTCTACTTTAGCGACCTACATTCAAATAAAGGCTTTACTCGAATAGTTTGGTCTATAGCATAACGCACGACACCGTACCGCATTTCATCAAGTTTATTTCCCCTGTTCTACCCATTTCTTTCCAAAATATACAGCCACAAAAGAATTTCTATTACCTTCAAACCACAAACTATGCTCCCAGACCTATTCTTTAGGTTTCGGGTCTAAGTTACATCGAAAGTGTCTAGTCATTTTTGGCAATATAGTATATATCAGCATTTTTCTTTAAACTTAAATGATATTATTTTTAAAGGGCATTTTATTCCGAAGAGAATATTATCACATTGTAAGGGGGACACGTACTAGTACGTTTTCCGACGATTAATACTTCACCGCAGGTCACGTACTAGTACGTTTTCTGATGATTGATACTTGCGCACGTGTCACGTACTAGTACAGGTTAGTGTAACAACATGGTTTGTTTGTGGGTACAAAAATAACGGTTTATACAGGAAAACGAAGCCGAATGTTCTTGTCTTCTACATAGATTCTGGAAAAATTTAGACAAAACTAGTTTTTACATCAGTCGAAGCGGAACCACAGAACGGGAAGGTTGATTAAAAAAAATCAATTTAGATTTAAAATTAACTTTGTATTTATCTTGCTAAAATGATATTATATATATGTATATTCATATATTATACATACATATATATATATATTTATTTATTTATTTATCTATTTATATATTTGTTTATATATTTCACTATAAAATACGAAAAGTTGGTTAAAAAATTAAATAATTTTTGATCTATTGAGATTTAACTGTATAACTAAGTTTACATTCAAAACGCCCGCTCCCGGTACAATTCCGCTGCGAAATGTACCAACACACAATATGTTAAAAAAAATTAGTACTATCAGCAATCAAAACAAACATAGCAGAAATGATATTAAAAATACTACAATTTATGAAACATAGAAGCACTACTAATTTCTGTACATTTTCTCCTGCTTTACCGACCTCCATTCATATAAAGGCTTTACTCGAATAGTTTCGTCTATAGCATAACGCACGACACCGTACCGCATTTCATCAAGTTTATTTCCCCTGTTCTACCCATTTCTTTCCAAAATATACAGCCACAAAAGAATTTCTATTACCTTCAAACCACAAACTATGCTCCCAGACCTATCCTTTGGGGTTCGGGTCTAAGTTACATACCGAGAGTCTGGAATCATAGACAAGAAAACCCTGCTCTCTGAATCGAGCCTTGGGAGTCATAGACAGGAATGATGTAGCGCAAAAAAACTGAATGAGAAAGAATCACTCAGGAGGCCCGTTTCTCCAGATCCAGAAGCTTTTAAAAGGAAAACATAGATAAGGAAACATAATTTATCTTGCACTAAATCATGAAAAATAAACACCGTCATTATGAAAATGTAATAGTTCATAACCCTAGTTATTTTTACAGTTTTAGACTTAAAATATACCTATTAAAGCTTTATATATTATACGTATACATCATACTTGTTTGCTTATAATAGTTAAACATATATGCTCTTCTACTGTTCGAATAAAAATAAATTTAAAAATTCTGTAAGCAAAGAAAGAAAAATGAAATGCTAACATGCACATAGGTCCATTTGCAAAAAAAATCTGCTTCCGTCGTATAACTGAATAAAATGAACATTCGAAATTTACCTTTGGGATATAACAGTCCTCTGTATAAGTTAATGTTTCTTATAATTGAATATTCGTGTAAGGCAGTGGTCGGCAAAGTGCGGCTCCAGAACCGCATGTGGCTTTTTGCCTCCTTAAATACGACTCTGGCACAAATCTCCACGTAAAGCGCAATAATATTTTCATTTTAAAAAAACTTGGTAAGAAAAAAATTACATCTTATTTTGATAAATAAAAATTCTTCTATAAATCGAGAACATGTATGATTTTTTAAGTTAAAAGACAGATAGGTAATTAAAATTTTATATCGTTGTAAAAATACGTAACGAACATCGAGTTTAATTTTATTAATTTTCGTAAACGTAAACACAAACCATGTACAAGCTACCGGCTGAAATTGTTCATATGTTTTCGGCTTACTCCGGTGTCATACAAAGGTACCACAAGTATGAGCGAACATACTAAAATACATTTTCTAAAGAAGTGGAGGGTACAAATTGGCATCACAGACTAGCAGTTGAAGTATGAACAGTTTTGTCTTATCTACCTTACCTGCCGTTGTCGTGTCTTGTTAAAAAGTTGAATTTTTCAATCTATCTGCACATCTTACAGGTATTTTTATACGATTTTATTACATCTGCTATACATGTTTGTGGTTCCGGTACAAAATTTGTAATCAATTTTTCGATAAATTCTATTTGTCCAAATGTTGAAAGTTTTCTTCTATTTTTAGTCATATTAAAAGTTTTGTTATTTTGAAAATGGAAGAATTTTTTTTTCTTTTTAGTGCAGTTACATATATTAATAAAATTGTACTTTTTAAAAAGATTTTTTTTAAATTTTTATTTTCATCAATTTAATAATGATAATATTTTGTACTGGTGGCTTTAGTAAATATATATATATATATATATATATATATATATATATATATATATATATATATATATATATATATATATATTTATTTATTTATATATATATTGTAACGATCCGTTACATGACCCCCAAAAAGCATGAGGAGACCAAAGGTGACCTTTCGTCCTGGACTCACGATTAGCCTCTAATTCCACTGTTCGAATAAAAATAAATTTAAAAATTCTGTAAGATAAAGAAGAAAAAGGAAATGCTAACATGCACATAGGTCCATTTGCAAAAAACTTTTGCTTCCGTTGTATAACCGAAAAAAATGTATGTTTGAAATTTACCTTTGGGATATAACAGTCCTCTGTATAAGTTGATGTTTCTTATAACTGAATATTCGTATAAGGTCGGCAAAGTGCGGCTCCAGTGCCGCATGTGGCTCTTTGCCTCCTTAAGTACGACTCTGGCACAAATCTCCACGTAAAGCGCAATAATATTTTCATTTTAAAAAAACTTGGTAAGAAAAAAATTACATCTTATTTTGATAAATAAAAATTCTTCTATAAATCGAGAACATGTATGATTTTTTAAGTTAAAAAACAGATAGGTAATTAAAATTTTATATCGTTGTAAAAATACGTAACGAACATCGAGTTTAATTTTATTAATTTTCGTAAACGTAAACATAAACCATGTACAAGCTACCAGCTGAAATTATTCGTATGGTTTCGGCTTACTCCGGTGTCATACAAAGGTACCACAAGTATGAGCGAACATACTAAAATACATTTTCTAAAGAAGTGGAGGATACAAATTGGAATCACAGACCAGCAGTTGAAGTATGAACAGTTTTGTCTTATCTACCTTACCTGCCGTTGTCTTGTCTTATTAAAAAGTTAAATTTTTCAATCTATCTGCACATCTTACAGGTATTTTTATACGATTTTATTACATCTGCTATACATGTTTGTGGTTCCGGTACAAAATTTGTAATCGATTTTTCGATAACTTCTATTTGTCCAAATGTTGGAAGTTTTCTTCTATTTTTAGTCATATTAAAAGTTTTGTTATTTTGAAAATGGAAGAATTTTTTTTTCTTATTAGTGCAGTTACATATATTAATAAAATTGTACTTTTTAAAAAGATTTTTTTTTTACTTTTATTTTCATCAATTTAATAATGATAATATTTTGTACTGGTGGCTTTAGAAAATATATATATATATATATATATATATATATATATATATATATATATATATATATATATATATATATATATATTTATATATATATATTGTAACGATCCGTTACATGACCCCAAAAAGAACGAGGAGACCAAAGTTGACCTTTCGTCCTGGACTCACGATTAGCCTCTAATAGAACCAGGTGGTCTAAGCACCTTAATTGAAAACTGTTCGTTGCCGGCTCCTCATCGTCTGGGCATTGTAACCTGTTGAATGGAACTTTGCTGTGTACATAATTGAGTGCACCTTGCCGCCCATTAGCGGTTACAAAAAGGCCATTAAGTTGGTTAAGTTGATGGATCTGAGAAACTTCCACATCTGGGAACAGTACAGCTGATCGGAGGCTTGGGAGTGACCACAAGATTACGTCACCCTGGTTCGGGAAGTTTCTCGAAGGACCGAGAAAAGAAGCGAGTGCGGGATATAAAAGAAGGGACAGGAGTAGAAGGGAGGCTTTTTGTTCTTCTCTCGAGGCTTCTACCTGCTAGAGCCTGGTCGCTCGAGGACCGCTCGTATCTCCGTGTCTGGAGTTTTTTTTTTTTTTTTTTAGAGACCGCCAGCGTCTCTGTTGCTAGATAGTCGACATTCGACTCGGGAATTCCTTTCCCGTTACCTGCTGATTGTTAGTTAACTTCTTGCATAGAAGTAGACAGCCGAGAGTGACTTTGCACTCTAATTTTGGATCGACTTGCATCCTGTGTTTTCTTCACGAATCCCAGCGTGATACGCACTCGGAACCTCCGAACTTGCTGTGAAAGCCAACCGTGCAAATCGACAGACGAAGTGATCGTGTCAGAATTAGTCCCAGCACTAATTAGTTTCCAACTCTTGTGATTGAAAAGCCCTAGCCATACTGTTCCGGAATCCCACGCATCCTTGTGTGTGCATATTATCTCTGTACGAGATAACTGAATGTTATCATCTACTGAATTTGTACATAGCTGTACATAGTTTATTCTATTTAATAAAATATTTAGTCCAGAATACCTAAAATTCGAGCCTGTTTCATTGAAGGCCTCGCCTACTTTATTTCCAGTACGTTACAATATATATATATATATATATATATATATATATACATACATATATATATATATTTATACATATTATACATTATATATTTTATATATTTTACATATTTTATACATATTTTATTTTTGATATTTTAAATATTTTCTATTGCAATATATATATTTAAACTTTCTGTACTTGAGAAGTCAGATTCAATTTATCTTACTTATGACCTCAAATAAAAGTATCTGTACAAACAACACTTTTAAGTTGTTAAGCTATTTATTTATTATACCAGTTTAAGGATTATCATTTATTGTTCTTCCAGTATGGTTAAACTTTTAAAAAGGCATAATGTTCAAGCTGTACAAGGGTAGGGGTTAGTCAGTTAAACCACTTCTCAAACCCTAATTTGGTATCCTCTAAGGCATACCCTTCTAAGGAATGTAAAGAAAATTTATATATTTTACATATACAAGGCTTATAGATAACATTTATAAACAAATTACATTAAATTCCCATGAATTTATTTTGGTGACCTTTAAAGGGTTAATTCCCAAGTCATTTCTGCCGATTACATTTTGGAGCCTATCTTAAATCTAAGTTAATATGGACTGTACAGAACGAAATAAATTTGAAGATCAAACAATTTTGAATACTAGAGCATGTCACGTTAGTGATCAGTTATCGTTTTAAACATAGAGTGACATTTATAAAAAAAGGAAAAACTTCCTGAAAAAAGATTTATTTGATATTGCAGGTAAAATAATCTCTGCAAAATGCTGTAGTGTAATGGAAAAAGCAAATTTGTCATGATCTCAGTCTGTACCTGCCGAAAAAGTAAATTTATGAGCGCTGATCAAAAAATCATAAAATCTAGATCTAAATGAAAAAAATATAAATAATAGAAATTACTTGAAAATTTAGTAGATTGTTTATAAGATTGCCCATTACCTACTCTCAAAAGGAAAATTTGTTCTAAGAAAACATAAAAACTCTACAAACTATTTTTTAGCCGTATCAAAAATGATACGGCATGAATTAAAGGGTTAACCTTTGGTGAACACAAGTAAACATTCTCCACTTCGAATTTTTTCGACGGTAAATTTACCTGTTTTTCCTCCACACAATCGTATGCTATAAACACTCCAAAGTTCAAATGTTGAAGAGGATCATTACCGGGAAAATTGATGATTCTCCCATTCATCACCAAAGTTAGTGGTTTGGTTTTGGTTTGGTTTGGTTTGGAGCGCTACGGTCTACTTTTTGCAACACGAGGGCTAATGAGACCGGGACCTACAGCTTAAAGCCGATTACGAACGGCTATTAATATCCATGCCACAGTGCGATTTGAACCCACGAACTCCGGTACGGAAAGTCAGCACTCTAACCAATCGGCCATCGTTCGGTTTTTTGTGAAATAGGAGAAAAAAAAAATAGATGACAGGTAGATAGATCACAAATAAAAATCGGATCGCAGGCTCGTTAAATATGTACTTTGCTATTTAAAGGTTTTTTAAAGAAAAATTTCGCAAAATATTCCCTCCAAGAAAAAAGTTTGCAAAATAGAGGTTCATTGAATATAAATTCGACTGTATTTATTTACTTATTTACGCATATTCGCTTATACATGATATAAAGGAATTCAAAGCATCATTATCGAGTCGCTGCTGTGATACACATGATCTCTTTCTACAGAAGATTAACGGAAATATTACTCGATGTTTTGGGTTGTGAAACTCCCCTCCAATTTTGGAAAACAACTTGACAAACAAATGGGGAAGAAAGCGAAAACAAAACATACGAACTGTTTTGCAGTTATTTAGCCAAACATTTCCAAACATCATATCAGTGTTTATACTCGAGTGGATTTCTCGACTGAGAGCATTGTAGAGTTGAGAGATTCAATTGTTTCCGGCATAAGGTCAGCTTTCCGTCAATCATTAAGTCCGGCTCATTTATCAACATCCTTCATTCATACCCCTTTCTCGCTCCACAAAAACATAAAAACTCTCAAACAGTACACACCAAAGAAAACAAGAAGAGAAAGGGGGAGAAAAAAAGAGAGAGTAGTGGAATTCAGAATCTTTCGAAAGGTTCTAATTTTCTTCACGACCGATTCCTTCTCCCGCTTCTCCCTTGAGAATTTATCGGATTCGAAGTGAAAGAGGGGGGTAGGGTTAAGATTTTAGAGAAAAACGGGGGGATATAAATAAATAAATAAGAATGGGAGAAAAGAGGGGGGTTTCTCTGCTGCCATGAAAAATGGCGCCGAACAGCTATTTGCCCGAGTTCCACTTCATTTGCATGCTGATTTGTTAGCAGAGACCCATTGGCTCAGGATAATCTCTCATCTATCACTGTCAGGATCTTAGCTTCTATATTGTTATTAATATCAGCGGATGGAAATCCTTCGTGGCGCCATCACCCCTTTCCTTTTTTTATTCCTTTTTTTCTTTTTCTTCCGCGGAACTAGCGGTACATCCTGTCACACGCAGGAAATGACAGTAAATTAAGGAGACCAGACCACCGCTGATCGACTGGAAAGCTAAAAGAACGAGAGATGAACAAAAGAGTAAAAAAAATACAAAAATAAAATATATATAGAACACCGAAAAAGAATCCACCCTCTTATGATGGGTGGGGGAGTAAATATATATCTCTAAGAAGATGAAGTGGAGGGGAAAAAAATAAGGCACACATTCTCAGTAATTTCTGTTTGTTAATGTCCCCCCTCTAGTAATTTCTTAAGCTTGGATTTCTTCCACCCCATCTTCGGGCAAAAGTTTTATTTATTCGAAAGGGGTTGATTTCGAACAGAGATCTTCAGCTACAACCGATTTTGAACTGAAGTGATGGGACGTAGGAATAAGAGGGGGAGGAAGGGAAGGATTGTCTGTTTGGGTAGGATTGTGGCCTTCAGCTTCTCAAATCATTTCGCTCTAAAATACAGAGACGTTGTTTTTTCCCTTCAAGATACACACAACTATTAAATTAATGCACATGTGCCTCCGAGAGCAGACTTCTGTCGTTTAGTTTAAGGGATCGATGTCGGCATGATAATTTTCAATAAAAGGCTTCTAAACCCCGTGGTATGTTTTTACAGGGTTTTTGACATGAGGTTTATTAAATTGCCGCTCCATTTGTCCCGATGAGTCCCGCTTTTCAAACATACGCTGATGCTTTTTCTTATGGGTTTGCTATCGAGTAGAAGATTTTTCTTTTATTAAACGCTTGCAATTCTTGGCACGTATTTATAAATATTCTTAATAATTGGACCTCGAACTCTCACAACATATTTGGATTATTAAATTTTTATCACAACATACTATGTTCTATTTTGCTGTATTTGAAAAGAAATGCTAATAGTACTCCTACAAAAAAAAAAGTTAAAATTAAAAATATACTAGAGCAGTGAATTTTAAACTGGGTTCCATAAAATGTGCTAAATTGATTTTTAAAAGTGTTAACAAAATACAGCATGATCCGTAGTTCTATGCTAAATACATAAGATAAAAGTAATTATCTTGATCTCTATGCAACACAGTTTTGTGTTGGTAGATAAACAATAAGCTTTGCCAGCATGCATAAAAATTTACAAATACATACCAGTCATTAGGCATGAAGCTGTAAAAGTTGATGATACTAGTTACACAAGATGTGTATTATTTAAATAAAATGACTTCATGCACATTTTTAATTCAGCTGTATCATTTCTTTTTAAACTTTCATTATCACTACTACCACCTAAATAACGTAACTAACATCCAACTTACATATACTTTTAGGTTAGTTTGGAGTGCTACGGTCTACTATTTTTGCTAAATGAAAGCTAATGAGACCGGTACTTACAGCTTAAAGCCGATTCTGACCGGCTTCGAACATCCATGCCAGCTGAGGTATTCAAACCCACGATCTCTGGAAGCGAAGATTTGTGCCCTATCCATATGGCCATTATTCGACCATACACTTTTGAAGAAATAAATAGGGTTTCTACGGAGTATATTGCTTTCAAAGGTGTTTTGAATTCTTAAGTTTGAAGATCACTGTACTAGAATAATACACCTGTATACTCCTGTATCATATGTACTTTTGACACGTATTTAATTGAGAGTACGGTATTCCATAGAAAAAGGTGTGACCCATTGACCTACTTTTTATCACATTTTTTATAAAAAATATAGTATTTTAAATATATATTTTTTGTGAAGTAACCCTTAAGGAAGAAATTTTCGACAATTAAAGTGTTCCTTCCAACAGCCATGATGCGACAGCAATTGCTTAGTATTTTTTGTAAACTGTGTTTATTTTGTGACCGTGATGCGTAGCGCCATCGATAAATATATGTAATACAAAAGTGTTCGCTGTGAGTGGCGGATTAAATCTGCCTTATATTCTGTTTTGTGTTGGTTTTCTTCAAAGTGGATGGTTTGGACGACGTTGGGAGTGAGAATAGTCAAAGTCATTGTAAGTAAATGCTTTATTCTTTTTAATCATAAATCTTATTGGGTTGTCATTTTCCCAACACTGATCCAATCAATATTTTTATTTATTCTATTTCATTGTGTTTAAGTATTTTGGTTATACATTCCACTAAGTCTTAAAATTTCACATAACGAATTTCCATTTCTTCTGTACATGTTTAAATAAATTATAAATATGCTATTTAGTGTGTGACATTTATAACTGTCACATCCGTAACAGCATATTTATATTTTTTAAACATGTAATGAAATGGAAATGATTTATTTTTTGTAAAAATTCTTCCTTAGGTGTTATAATTACTTCACAAAAATATATATTTGAAATATTATATTCTTTATAGAAAAAGTGACAACAAGTAGTTCAATGTGTCACACTCATTTCTATGGAGTGGCCGTGTAGGCACTATATATTGTTAATCCAGTGAAACTTATGTATAATGAACGATAATATATTCTTTAATCCAGTGTAATTCCTTATTTACTAAATGTATTTTTCTTCTTTTTATAACGATAATCCCTTTTCATATGCACCTGTTTATATCAGTAATTTTACCTGATTAAAAAGCAAGTTTTTTCTTTGAGAATTATATCCCATAGTTTAGAAGGAGAGATAAATAGATAAATATAACAATATTATTTTCTATAAGTGCATTATGAAATAAAACTCCCTTTCTCCCTTTACACATTATTTTATTATCGTTAATAAAATTTTCAAACAATTCTTTTTCAAAATTCCGTTTTGCAAGCCGTGCATAGTAATGATGAAAGCGGTTTCTATTGCACAATTGTATTTTATGTGTAATTTGATTTTCATAAGGAATAACATAAAATTACAAAGGGTTTGAAATGCTAATTATTTATTAATTAGTAATTATATGTACATAAATTTAGATCTCTAAATACAAATCAATACATTACATGCACACTGTATACATAAAATTACCGCACACGCTCAAACTGTCTATAACGATTTTCTAGGTCCCTTCAATATGTTACAAACATGTGACATTGTATGTAACTACCACACTCTCAGTTACTTTACACGCTTTCAGAATAATAAATAATTCTTGAACATTATATGCGAAGAATTTACTACTTTAATAACACTTTTTAACCTCTCAAATATTTACTCATTCAACAAATATAAATCTTTCTTCCCTATGCAAGTAAAAATAAATTCACACCTCTACTATTTGAACTTTTACTTATATATGAAAATTTAAACACTGCTGAAACCTTTTAAATCACTAGGAACTTTTGATCATTGGACATCTTTTCGAATAAAAATCAAAATGTTTTACCCATTCAAAGGTTCTGTATGGCTACTATTACATGGTAAGAAAGGATAGGAGGATTAATGCAATTTAACATCAATTATACGAAATTTAGTTATCCGGAATTTTTCGAGGAAAAAGAAAAAGCCCATATGTAAACAACCGTAAAGTGCATGCAAGGTGTGACTACAATTATCTGACTAAACACAGTGAAAAACTGCTTTTGGCATATTCAAGAAGTCATGCTTTGAAAATAGTAAACATGTAATGTAGAACAAAAATGAAATTTTTGTTTTGTAAATATATGCATACACAGAAATAATCAATACATAAGCAAATGCTGCTTTTATTACAAAAATTACCCTATTTTGTGATTTATATAATTATCTGAATAGAATCTGATCTTAATATTAATAAAATATTTAATATTTTCTTCACAGGTCTTATTTCTCATATAATAAAAAATGCACTATCAATCATAATCAACCGATAAACCAAGATTGTCATAAAGATTATACTTGTGATGGTAGTATCCTAATGTAATAAATAAAGAACAACATGGCATATGTAAGTATATGATTAGTAAATTTATGAAAATGTAATTTTAAGTTCTCCCAAAGTAATTTTTAAAATAGCTGTTTTATTTATGTTCCCAACTTGATAACAGACCCCTTGAGGTTAAAAAAAAGAATAATAAATAAGGATTCTATAAAAGTCTAAACACAAAGTGTCCTCACAGACACAATCATAAGGGATCAAATATGCCAAGATATTTTAGTTAGAAAAATAAATTCACTATTATAAGCTATTATAAATGTGCAGTAAGGCTTAGCATATGGCCTGTTACTGTATTTTATGAGTTAGCATCCAGCACTTAAAAAATAGTAATGTAAAGAACGATTAAAAATACTTTCTACTGACGGGATAACAAAAAACATCTTATTTAAAGCTGTATTATCCAATGACTGACTTAAAGAAAACCATATAACCGCATTTTACATGACAGCAAATTCACCGCGCACAATAAAATCCTCCCTCAAAAAGCCCCACGTTCTATTCATTCTGCATTACATTCGAACAATCATTTGAAAAATGCGAAATATCCTGTTGTTTAAGCCACAATTACTCATGAACCTTTATTTTCCACACTCTTTCTTCCATAATCTTACTAATTTCCATCGCTCGTGGGGGGCGCCAGAAATGTTTTAAACCGAACACAAAAATCCCCAATAAAGAAACCAGTAATATATACCCCGACCCTGTATCCTGTATTCAAATTCGTCGCTCGTAACTCTGAGCGGCACTATAGAATCCCAAGAAAATTCTAAAATATTTACACACCCTCGCAAGCAAAAGATAAAAAATTTGAAAGAGGCATTTAAAACTTCTGCCCATACAATAAAAGCTCGTGAAACGGGAGGGGGGGATAATTCAGCCCGTGGTCCTCAGCAGGGTGCATCTCGTTGCGTGGCACGATCGTGGCAGACGTTTCGCAAAGAAACCAGACAAGGAGTGTATGCGCGACTGTGTTTACACAGGACTTTCGAAGAAAGAGGCCGACCAGGTAAACAGGCTCTTTTTGTAAAGCGCCCCGCCGGTTAAGGGATTACTAAGAAATAGCGAGAGCTTACATGCAAGGGTCAGGTCACCCCCGCACACTTTTTTTTAACGGCCGCGCGTATGCTGTTAAAAGCAGAGTTCCTCCAGATGATAGTGCATGTAGACTCAGTCACAAGTCAACTCAAAGAAGGAGCTTGAGATTCCAATAGGAAAGAGCCATTGACCTACAGGGCAAAGGCCAGCGTAGGAAGAGTATTTAACACTGAAATACCGTGGCAGAGAAACAGATCTCAAAAGCAGGTGGAGCAGATGCGAGTCGAAACCAAAACACTGACCGAGGCGTCTTTCACCAACTCGTCAAAATACATTAAATAAATTGATGATGTAAACGTAGAGTCACTGAACGTTAAAAGAGAATACATGTTCGGAGTCACCAAAGCAGTCAGATAATAACCATTATAATATACATTTAATTTAAGATGTACGGCGTTTAAAGATTTAAATAAGTAAGACAAAATATCTTTTTCAAATTAATTCTATGTCGTCTTACTTAGCCTAAAATATAGCCTCTTGGGTCTCATCATTCAACGGATTGCCCGTTCTTTCTAAAAGAAGAGAACAGCAGTTAAAAATAAATAATTTTGAAGGACAAGCCAAATGATTAGGTCTTGCTTTAAATATTTTAAGTTTAGCTTAGGTAAAATAAGTGAATATATTTTTAAAAAAGATTTAAAGGATATCTGTTACATTTATTTCCTGATCCTTACAGTTGGCCGGATGAGGATCAAACTGATAAAACTGCCTTTCGGTACCGGAACTCATAGATTTGAATCCCACTGCTGTCATGGATGCCTTTGACAGTTTGAAAAGGGTTGTTCAAATTAGTATGTTGATATCTAATTGCACTTTGTGTTTCGAATTAATAAAAATAATTATAAGTAAAATGAAAAATTACCGAAGATCATTAAACCAAACACACCTTTTTCAGGACATGATATTATATCAGAGCTATTTAAACTGTGGGTCAAGGGGTATTACTTTATTCATTTTGGTATTACTTTAACTTATATTAATTTTACAACTACCAAATATTTTTACACGATGATACTACGGTGTCAATCGTTTTGCCAAGTTTTCATAATGTAATTTAAAATAAACAGGTACGCCATTCCAATTGATACTTATTCTTTCATATACTTAATCCTCTTTTGTTATACGCTGTTAGAAGTAAAGTGGGTTTTCTCGGTAGTGATGTTCTAAGTGGTTATACTTAATGGACAGACTTTTGTAATTGATTAAATTTATTCAAGTAATTAAATTTAATGTTATTTATTATATTTATTAAGATAAGCTTAAGATTTTCCATTGCTCTCTGTTTTGGGGTTAATAACTTAAATTATAACATTATATTACAACACAAGCGAAGAAACTGACAGTTTCACTGGCGAGTGTGAAGGACTTACATTTTGCTAATGAGGTTCCAAAAATGCAAATTTTTTGCTCACTCCCCACATTTCTTAGCTGTTCCCGTTTCACTTTTCAATAATCCTGTCCGAATCTTAATAACGCTGACTAAGCAGCTCTATCTTCGGATTCCGTCTCAGTGTCTCACTCTTGGTTCCAACCATGTAATACCCATGTTTCCATAGTCATTCTGCCTTTTGCCTTTGAAAGAGAAACATGTTTTCTAAACTCAATAAAAGTTTAAGTTCTGCAACGAACTCTAAGTGTTCATTTTATGGAATGGACCGACTGCATATTCTTCAATTAGTTGCCTAGGCTGCTCCATGCCCAGTAGCCCGGGCAAGTAAAAACAATAGGGACTACGATTATATGTGACCTGCTGTTTAAATTCCTTTGATTTACATGCATGCATATGTGTATGTATATATATATATATATATATATATATATATATATATATATATAAAAATAGCATATAATTGTAGTCCCTATTGTTCTTACTTGCCTAGGCTACTGGGCAAGGAGCAGCCTAGGCAACTACCTAATTGCAAGAAAATTTTAGAATCTGATTATAAATAACTATTATAGAAGATCGATGTTCAAATATTTTTTCTCGTAAAAGGGTCGGTGGTCCAGAAAAAGTTAGGAACCTCTGCGCTAGATTTTAAAACATGAAAAAAAAGTTTTCAATATGTCTGCTGCCCAAATTTAAGATGAAAAATATAACCCTCCCCCCAAGAAATTTTCTACGTAGAGCATCTTTATAGTTAAAAAGAAAATGTTAATTTTAGAAATATATAACAAAAGTATTTATGCCCCGAAAGATAATTCCCAACTGTTACATCAATTTTTATAATATTTCGTTTTGTCTCTTCTCATCTTGTTTTTAGAGCAGTCGTTACACTTAAACATTAATAAAATTTATTTGGGGACGAAACATATGTAATTTCTCTGATTCCATTGATAATGAAATCTTGCTGGTTACCGTAGCAGCTAAGAATACAAGCCTGGAAAGAGTTAACTAAATTATTTATTTGTATTTTTATTTGTGTTATTTTTTAGGACATTAAATACACCAAACGTACACGAATTATAACCGTTCAAAAGGACGAAAAAAATGCGGGAGGGTCTGAAATATTTTCAGATAAAACATGCAAATATCCTTTCACCCTTAAATCCTCGAAGTTTCAGAAAATATTGTTTTTCTGAGGCAAACCGGATAACAAGATAACGTGGATAACAATCAGCCATAAGAACGAAAATAACTTTTACGTAAGAGATAGGAAAATAGGGGAATTCTGATGCAAAACATTATCATACTGTTCCAAATCATTCACAAATTAGTGAAAGAGGAGATAAAAGAAAACTCGCAAAAAACTTTCCGTCCGTAAGTTGATGAAACTATACCAGTTGGTAGCGATTAGGGCAATCCAAAACCAAGCAAACACTCTACTAGCCTCTCCCAGGATCTCTGCTGGAGATAACCCCAAAATGCGACCAGCGTTTGTTGCTGTTGCCATTCCGTCTTGTTAGACTCTCGTTTGTCTAATTTAATTCTTCCTCTTCCATTTTTATCTAATCATCATTTCTCTTGTGTGAGCACTAAGGCAAATACTGGCTTCAACAGATGGATTTTTGTGGCTACATTATTTCCTCCACGCATTTCTTTTCTACAGTTTTACTTTTTCCATGACATTCTGTTATTTCCCCCATATCTCCAGATCTGTTAGGTCCTGCATAATGTTACATAAATAAAGAAGTATAAAAATACCTTTTGAATGCGGAAATAAAATTGGGATACAACTGCAGGTTTTTTTCTTCTCTAAGGCAATGAAATTAAAGCTACTAAATCTTGTTTTTAATTCCCTAAGCAATAGATAAAAACAATGTATGGCACAGTAATAACACCATCGATTTCAATATGGGAATTACTGTCTAAGAATTTAAGATTCCATAATAGATAAAATTTTTTATTTGGACAAAAATATTCCCAAATTCGACGTTTACCGATGGAGGGTAGAATGATAAATGTAAATAATCTTCATTAATAACCTAAAATTAAGAAATAAACAAGTTGTATTTATAAAAATGAACGTCCAAAAAAAAATATACTCGAAGTTTAAAATATGTCGAAGAATATTATAAATTTACCATTTCCCCGTATTTTTGAATGGTTTGTACACATATTACATATTGCTTTAAGGTATTAACCCTTTGCACTCGAGGGTTCCGGTTTGGTTTGTTTGGAGTGCTACGGTCTACTTTTTGCAACACGAGGGCTAATGAGACCGGGACCTACAGCTTAAAGCCGATTCCGAACGGCTACGAACATCCATACCACTACGGGATTCGAACCCACGAACTCTAGTACCGAAGGCCAGCCCCCTAAAAAATCGGCCATCGTTCGGTATCTCGAGGGCCATTTAAAATTTGTCTTCAAACTCAAGGGCTCCGCTACGGAGACAATGCAAATAATTTTCAGTTTTTAACATAAGAAGAAAAACAAATCTTAAAAACTAATTATTTTGCATTGACACCTTAACGGAGCCCTCGAGTGCAAAGGGTTAATATTCTTGTATAAAAAAGTTTTGTGTCTAAGCTTGATTGTCATTACTGTTAATACATATAATGCAGTACGTTTATAATAGCAAGTTGAATCCAAAAATGTTAAAGTTTAAAGAAATTAACAGTGTGATTTTCTGAAGCAAAACATTTCTAAGGCATAAATTTTGGATTTTTGTATCTCAATAATACAAATTTAACAATTCACCCATTCATTATTTAATTTAAATTAAGCAAAATTAATATAGAGGATTTGAAAAAAAAACTGTTTTCAACTTCAAATGAAGTAGAATCTGAAAAGATCCTATTAGATCTAAAAAGGGAACAATTTTAACAATTTGGAACTGTAAGGTTCTGTCTAATTAAGCTTATCAAAGAAATTCGAATACAAGCTGAAAATGATGTGAGCGCATTCATTTACTACCCTGAATAATTATAAATAACTACCATATAGCCCGTCATATGACGTTATCAGAAATTTTTTAATTTTCCAGAATTGTAAATGAGGCAGAAAAAAAGGGTTTTTTTTCTGGCTGACAATTATCTGGTACACGCTTAATAAATTGTTTATCTTCATACTTTTCTAAAGTCTTCTGATACTGTGAATGCAGTTTAAAATCACGTTGAATTCATTTAGAAAGATAATTCAAAGTTCTCTTAGCTAGGCCAAAATTATCTTTAAGTTCTTCCTTTTTTTTCCGCAGTAATTAATGGAAGTAAAGGAATGAAACTATCCTTTCCACTACACATTAGAGTAGATATAATTTGTTGTTAATACCAGTGATAAAATTTTCAGTGCAACAAAAAATAATCGATGATTAAATTTAAAACTATCCCATATGTACCTAATCTATTATACCTAATCTATTATTTGACAAAGAATTGCTTCTGATTAGATTTTTAATACATAAACAGATTATACATGAAAACTAGTTGACTTTTGTGAAATACGTTTTAAGTAGTTTATATCAGTATCTTTGCGTTTTGGGAATACCCTCAATTTCGATTTGTGAGGAATTTTGAAGCCAGGTTGATATATAAAGGGGGTCTGAGAAATATGAGGTTAAACACAATCGTATGAGTTTTTATATTAAATCGAAGCTGTCTTTTAGAATTCCTTATTTATTGGATAATATATGAACCCTTCATTGTAAGCATTCCCTGTACATTAAAAGTTTCGTTTTTTTATTTTTTAAATCATTTATTTTTTAAACCACGTATTATGGCACTACGGAAGGGGACATTTTATTAAAATTATAACATAAAAATTTGGGTAAGTTATACTTATTAGCTTGTAGCATTATAATGCAAGGACAGAAACTTTCGAAATATTGGGATGATGATATTAAATTATAATAAAAATGAAAAATATATCTATGTTTAATCTATTATTTAAGCCAAATATAAAAGAAAATTATTTACGTAATATCTATGATCAGTGATAAAACGTATGAAAATAATGCAGATGAGATATAAATAATTTAAAATAAGAAATTATTAAATAATATAGTTAAAGGAATGATGTCTTAATGCTAGAAAAAATGTTAATTTTACCTATTTATTATGCGAAAAATTGATAAATTTAATATGCTCTTAACCGGGGAAAATAGGGCTTGAAATAATGGCATTAAATGCTAGAAAAGGGGTGTATTTCGAACTGTGCTAACCCTAACTCATCACGAATCCAATATAGATGCCTGTATCCATTCCAGGTCCAACCGCTTCATAAATTCGAGGACAGGCGGCAGATTACTTAGGCTATTATTATATAAGGGATATTTCATTAGAGTTCTAAAAAAATTCCAAACTTATTAGAATTATTAATAGTTTTCAGTTTTGCTGAGCACACATTTAATTATTAAAAAAAAAATTCTTATAAAAGTTTATATTAATATTTGCTTTTATTTGCATCCACATGCTACATTTTTAGTTTACAATGATGTTATCCCAAGCTTTTAAATTATTTTTAATTAAATCCGATATTTAAAACTTACTAGAATTATTTCACATGATATATTTTTAACAGCGTAAGAGAAATATAAAAAATTTCAACATTTATTTTGAACGTTGGCCCAACAAATTTCAACAAGTTGGAAGATATACAGAGGAAAATAATTGATATGAAATAGTCAGCTGGGTCGTAACTAGGCCCTTTATCGCCCGTGACAAAAATCTGATCTGCATTCCTATCACCCAATATAGTGAGAAAATGTGTTTTTTTCTTTATCATATACTAGCAAGTTTGCCCGTGCTTCGCTACGGTGAACTTAATATATTACTTTTAAACAAAGATTTATTTTTCGTGATTAACTCTCTAAATTCGTCACAGTTCAGTTCGAGTCATTGGCATGTTTATATATTTCTATCATAAGCGTATTATAACATTATTCAGTTTTTATAATCGAATTTGTCTCATATTAAATTTGTTCAAACTTTTTTTATTGTAAAATATAAGCTTAACCCTAAATTGCATTACTGTATTACTACTGTACGTTGCTTAGCAAAGTTAACAGATCTTGCCATATTACGTGATAGAATAGGAAGCACAGGTTTTGACAGCAACAGTGCTAATTTTGTTGGTAGTAATAAATGTTTTCCAAAATTAAGGAAATTTATGACAAACAACATAGTTT
>CM063510.1:2406084-2438584 GCA_032207245.1 Pardosa pseudoannulata | reverse complement strand
TCACAATTTAAATGGTGGAAATGGAGAAGAATTGAATAAAATGCGGGATTTTTTTTATGGTAAGGGAAAATTTATCTTGTCAGCCAGAAATAAATGTCAGTATTCGATATTAATATTAAAGTGACTTGACATGACCTGTATACAGCTTTTCATACGTTACTGACAACTGACATTAGATCGGGAATATTATAGTTAACTACATTTGCTGTTTTGAGTTAAGCTTATATTCTTTTCTCCATATTGCAATTTGTATGTATTTTATCATTAACCAGGTGCTTGTGTTTTATTGTTTTCATACCATTTTGATTTTTAACATGGTGGAACATATATATAAATATAGAATACAGTCTGTATGTGTTATATGGTCAGCTCAGCGGTGCAGAAAAATCAGACCATATAAGCGGAGTGACCATATATGCGGAACAATACAACCCTATTGTGCATATACCGTGCATTTTTAATCCATAACAGAAGAGCCTTATCCACATTCCCATAAGATGACAAGCGCTGACATTTTCTTTCTTGATCACCGATTTCAATACTTGAGGACCAAAGTTTGGCAGCTAAAATGTTGTTTAATGTCGTCCGGGGAATCGAATTTGCTTTGGCGAAAGTAGTCTTTGAAAAATTAGATTTTTTTTTTAATTTTCAATCAATTCATTTTTGGCAGCAAATGATAAATTCTTTCTTTTCGAAGCCATAATTAAAAAAATGAACGTTCTTATTCGTGTCTCATTGTGATGCCTTCAATATTCTCAAATGAGAGGTAACTTGAAAAATGGATCACAGTCAAAGAATAAAATTGGAAATTCACTTTAAATCTGGATTAAATACGGATATTTACAAAGGAACGTAAATTCCTAAATCATCTAGAATTGCAAAGGATGATTGCCTATAAAACTTCTTCCCGACAATCACAGTCGAAATAAAAACAAAATAATTAATAATCTCTTACAAATGAGGAGGCTTTTCAGGGTGCAATCAAACCCAATTTATCCCCCGTTCGGTATCGAGATTCTGCCGCTCCCTATATGAGAGGACTTTACGAATCTCTTGAACTAGCAAGCTCTCTGGTAAATAAGAAGAAAGCCTCCACGAGGTCAGCACACTTCCGAAAAAAAAATGACGAAAAGCCCTGAGTCGCAATATTGTAGGCTTTTTATACCTGGGGGGTTGTTACGGTCCCGACACTGTTTTTTTCTCAGTTAAGATCCCAGTTACATGAGAACTCCAGCTAAAGTTACAGTTATACTTTTTAGCTGAATTGTCATTCGCTGGCTCTCTCTTCACGGAATTCCCGAGCATTCATTAACGAGATCCATCAGAGGCGTATTCGTCTATTCAGTCCAATTGTCAAGATCCCCGACTCTGCGACGCCAGGCTATTGTCCAGGTACAGGTGTACTCCGATCAGCTGTTTTGGCGCTCACTCGGACAAAGGGGAGTCTTCACAGCATGATCCAAATGCAACAAAATTTTCCTTTACTTGCTTCGTCTCAATTTCAACTTTAGCAGGGAGAGATAACTTCAACCAATAAACAGACAGATGTCCACTTCTTGTCAGGGGGCCAGAGAACTGTAATAGGTGATGTCTACACAAACAAGAAAGGGGGGGGGAAACAAATGATTGAATTCAGGTCCTCTCCGATTTCGTACTGACTTCTTAAAAGGAAAACGGAAACTCGTTGAAAACATGAAACTGCCCATATAACCGGTAATAAGAAAAAGAATATGACTGTATAAGGGGTGCACTTTAACACATGTCCCCTATTAAGTGAGACGGGTCTTTAGAAAACTGACCATATAAGCGAGGTGACCTTATAAATGGGTGACCATGTAGCTGGTACTGACTGTATTATCATTAACTGTTACACTACTAAACCACAAAAATGGTGTTAAAATCTCAAAAGAATCAATCCTTTGTGGATCTTTATTCCATACACATTACTTTAATAAATTTAGAAACGACAGGTTATACCCTAGTTGAAAATACCTTGACCGAAGAGCAAAACTGAAAGAGTCATAAATTAAGATAAAACGTCGATATAAGACGTTTTTTAACGTATATTTAGCACTTCCACCTGCCACGGTCTGTCAAGGATAAGTTTATGAGTTTAATAAATAACAGGAAGGGCATCTGGTTTCTGGTCTGATCAGTGAACTAGAAACCGACGTATTGACTCTGAAACCAGCTTTAAAAAAATAAATTCCTTCACGGAATTTTTAAACGAATGTTTTCAGTCGGTTCTATTTCTCTTAGCAAGTTTTACTTAACAGCATTTGCTATACTTACTACCTATCTTAACTCCTTCTTCATATCGGACATAAAATTTCTTAACTCAAAATTTATTTGAGCCCTCGTGTTGCAAAAAGTAGATTGTAGCACTCCAAACCAAACCAAAATTTATTTATTTATTTATTCCAAAAATAATTTTATCTCCGAAATTTATTACTTTTGCATTTTTTGTATAAACTCTTAGAATCAAATTTTGCTTATAAAGAGCTCAAAAATTCAGTGAGGAAAATGAGATGGGGACCTACTGCTTAAATTTGATTCGAAACTACATTTGGGGGATGGGTCGCCATAGTTTGGCGGTCATAAACGGCAGTTCTCTACCTATAATTAATCCCTAGCCATCCCTACATACAATTAAACGTTATTTTTAAGACTTTAAGAATACCCAAAATTCAATAAATTAACACACTCGACTTGACTTTCAAAACTGGGAATATTTAATATTTCTCCTTTGTTAGAATAATTACATACTTTCTACTTTAGAGTTCTCAGTTGTTTATACTAGTATTTATTAATAATTCATTTTACTTCTTAAGGATTTGTAATAATAACTTTCAGAGTACATATTTATAAGCTATCATAATTTTATATTTCCTGAAAATCTTGATGCATATTATTTTAATTTTAAACCTTCTGTAAGGATAGATTTGGATATAATTTAAATACCCATATATTGAAGTTTTAATAATATTAAACAGACTAAAAAATATTGATTTTTGTTATGGTAAAATTTGCATTTAAGAAAAGTTATCTTTTTTTAGTTGATAAACGCAGTTTCTAAAAATTATGAAACTCAACACATTGTGTGCGGGTACATTTCACAGCGGAATTGTACCGGGAGAGGGCGTTTTGCGCGTAAATTTAGTTATTCAGTTAAATCACAATAGATCGAAAATTATTTAATTTTTTAACCAACTTTTCTTATTTTATATTGAAATATATAAACAAATATATAAATAGAAATATATAATAACAACTGTAAGATTTTTGTAAACAAAAAAAGTATTTTTAGAGGCTAAATTTATAATAGTATCGTAAATGAGAAAATTCAAATAGAAATAGTAGTATATAGTTTTAAGTTTTTCAAATTATGTTATATATAAACATTTTTACATTGTAAAAAATGAAATGAGCAATCATGAAACTAATAATATAGAAACTACTTTTTCAATTGTCTAAATTTTTCTAGAATCTATGCAGTAGACAAGAATATTCTGCTTCGTTTTCCTGTGTATACCGTTATTTTTGTACTCACAAACAAACCCTGTAGTTACACAGACCCGTACTAGTGCGTGACCCGAGCTCAAGCATCAATCGTCAGAAGACGTACTAGTACGTCCCGCGCTCAAGTATCAATCGTCAGAAAACGTACTAGTACGTGTCCCGCATACAATGTGTTAAGTAAAGATATAGAAAATAAAATAGTTTATAATGAGTTAAGTTTATTTTTTTGAAATAGATATAAATGCTTTCTATGCTTTAAATTACGTATCACTGAATTTAAACGGATGAATCCCGTTGTTGTCTAATGATTTATACAGAACATTATGATAGCCTTGTTGCAAAAGGAAATATTACAAAACCAAATTACAAATTGCATGGTTATTGGTTCTAATTTTGATAACTAGGGTTCCAGTTAGCATCCACATCCATTGCATGAAATATTTTCCTGTTAGTACTAAATTTGTTAGACATAGTGTTACACTAACCCGTACTAGTACGTGACCCGAGTTCAATATTAATCGTCAGAAAACGCACTAGTACGTATCCCGCATACAATGTGTTAATAGGTTGTTAATTGCACTATACTCTGATTTTTTAAAAATGTGAGAAAAATTTTTCAAGGGGTTTCAGTGATATTAACCATTTAAAAAATTGGAAAGAATTTAGAGAAAATTATTTTCTGCAATCAATTCTCAACAAATTAAAAAACCTCATTGTAAAGTTCCTTTCAAAACGGGAGTTATAGATCAATGTATGGAGAATATGTGTTATTGTCTGTTTAGTTAGGAGTGCTACGGTCTACTTTTTTACAACACCAGGGCTAATGAACCCGGGACTTACTGCTTAAAACCGATTTTGAACGGCTACGAACAAACATGCCACAGTGGGATTCGAACCCACGAACTCCGTTACTGAAGGGCAGCGCCTGAACCATTCGGCTATCTTTCGGACTAATCCCGGACTCTTAACTTTACTGGTTTTTTCTCAAAGCTTATTACCACCCCCCTCCGTAAAATATAAAATGAATAAATCCACTAAAATTTTTCCACATTTAAATATAGGCTTGTATTCTGTATGATGAATTAACTACATAGTAAATGTGACATGAACAACCATGATAAAAAAAATCCTTCAAAATTGAAAAAAAAAACATGCAATTTTTAACTACTATTTCAACATTTTTGAAAATATTAGACTGGTTTCATTACAATGATTCATTCTATTGCCAAATGTTTGTAAACAAATCGGGGAAAATTTTCATGCATACTTCGTTTTAAATGTTAAGCAGAAGAGTGAAACTGCATTATTGAGAAAAAAAATTCCATAAAGTTAAATAACCGATAAAATATAAATGTAATCTATAATTCGGTCTATATCACAATTTTTATACGGACTATGTATTTCAATGCATTTTCTTTTAATGTGTCAAGGAATAATTCAGAAAAATATTTCATTGTAAACTTTTTGCGTTATTTTTAAATGTTACGCACCAGGGTGAAATTTCATTTTTGAGAAAAAAAATTCCATAAAGTTAAATAACCGATAAAATATATATGTAATCTATATTTCGGTCTATATCACAATTTTATATGGACTATGTATTTCGATGCATTTTCTTTTAATGTGTCAAGGAGTAATTAAAAAAAATAATTCCTTGTAAAGTTTTTGCGTTTTTTTTTTAAATGTTACGCACCAGGGTGAAATTTCATTTTTGAGAAAAAAAATTCCATAAAGTTAAATAACCGATAAAATATATATGTAATCTATAATTCGGTCTATATCACAATTTTTATATGGACTATGTATTTCGATGCATTTTCTTTTAATGTGTCAAAGTAATTCAGAAAAATAATTCATTGTAAACTTTTTGCGTTATTTTTAAATGTTACGCACCAGGGTGAAATTTCATTTTTGAGAAAAAAAATTCCATAAAGTTAAATAACCGATAAAATATATATGTAATCTATAATTCGGTTTATATCACAATTTTTATATGGACTATGTATTTCGATGCATTTTCTTTTAATGTGTCAAGGAGTAATTAAAAAAAATAATTCCTTGTAAAGTTTTTGCGTTATTTTTAAATGTTACGCACCAGGGTGAAATTTCATTTTTGAGAAAAAAAAGTTCCATAAAGTTAAATAACCGATAAGTGATGAATGTAATCTATAATTCGGTCTATACACAAGTTTTACATGGAATGTGTATTTCAGTGTATTTTCTTTTAATGTTTCGAGCAGTAATTCGGAAAAATAATTCATTGCAAACTTTTTCCGTTATTTTAACCCATTGTGTGCTGGTACATTTCGGAGCTGAATTGTACCGGAAGCGGGTGTTTTGCGAGTGAAATTAGTTATTCAGTTAAATCTCAATTATTTCATTTTTTAACCAACTTTTTGTATTTTATATTGAAATATATAAACAAATATGTAAATAGAAATATATAAATAACAACCATATTTGTACACAAAAAAATATATTTTTAATAGATAAATTTATAATAGTATCGTAAATATAAAAACTCAAATAGAAATAGTAGTATATAGTTTTAATTTTTTCCCATTCTGTGATTCAGCATTGACTGATGTAAAAACTAGTTTTTATTTGTCTAAATTTTTCCACAATATATGTAGTAGACTAGAACATTCGGCTTCGCTCTCATGTATATATCTTTATTTTTGTACCCACAAACAAACCATGTTGTTACGCTAAGCAGCACTAGAACGTGGCCCTAGCTCAAGTATCAATCGTCAGAAAAGGTACTAGTACGTGTCTCGCATACAATATGTTAAATGTTACGCACAAGGATGAAATTACATTTTTTGAGAAAAAAAAATTCCATAAAGTTAAATAACCGATAAATGGTAAATGTAATCTATAATTTGGTCTATAGCACAATTTTTACATGGAATATGTTTTCAGTGCATTTTCTTTTAATGTGTCGAGGAGTAATTCCAGAAAAAACATTCATTGTAAACTTTTTGTGCTATTTTTAAATGTTACGCACAAGGGTGAAATTACATTTTTGAAAAAAAAATTCCATAAAGTTAAATAGCCGATAATTTGATAAATGTAATCTATAATTTGGTCTATATGGCACAATTTTTATATAGAATATGTATTTCAGTGCATTTCCTTTTAATGTGTCGAGTAGTAATTAAGAAAAATAATTCACTATCAACTGTTTGGGTTATTTTTAAATGTTACGTACAAGGGTGAAATTACATTTTTGAGAAAAAAAAAACTCCATAAAGTTAAATAACCGATCAGTGATAAATGCAATCTATAATTAAGTCTATAGCATAATTTTTATGTGGACTATGTACTTCAGTGCATTTTCTTTTAATGTGTCGAGTAGTAATTCAGAAAAATAATTCATTGTAAACTTTTAAATATTACGCACAAGGGTGAAATTACATTTTTGAGAAAAAAGATTCCATAAAGTTAAATAACCATTAAGTGATGAATGTAATCTATAATTCGGTCTATAGCTCAAGTTTTACATGGAATGCGTTTTTCAGTGTATTTTCTTTTAATGTGTCAAGGAGTAATTAAAAAAAATAATTCCTTGTAAAGTTTTTGCTCTAGTTTTAACTTTAAAAATCCTCGAGACCACTTAAATACTCACAGTTGTACTTTCAAAATCACTTATAAAAATCCACTTTAAAATTTTCATCCTCTATACTAATTTAATGAGTTACACAAGAAAATTAATCCCAATACCTATTGGTGAATTTAAAAGCTTTTATTATCTATTAAATCTCCACGGAGCTTAATTATTTTTCTCTGGATCATATGACACCTTCCTTTAACAAGATTTTAAATCTCTTCTCTGTGGCTGCTGCTAACAAGAGAATCGAATAGTTATCTACGCTATCAGCCATTCCATCGAAAACAAACAAATCCGCACTTAATCATTCAACCCACGCTGAAGCATTCCTATAAGACAAAATTCCATTCACTTTGTCGTCGTAAAAAAAAAGAGAACGGAGTCGTAGACACAAGCCATTGTCTCGATAGAAAGAAAACATCCTAATCCAAAATCCTTTTGTCCAATTCGATCGCTTTCTCACTTTGTGTATCAAAGAGAGTAGATTAAATCTTGGCTTTGCCTCCGCTCTCTGGCCGAAAGCCGGACTGAATCCTCGCCAAATAAGATTCTTTTGGCTGTTTTTTTTTTTTTTTTCGCGATTAGTTTGGAGAAAGATATTTATAAGTAGGTAAAGCGTGAGTATCTTTTGCTATAATTACAAACTGATGAGCAATTGTGAAAGAGGGAGAGGATAGATTGAGAGGATGATCAGCTAAGAAGACTTGATGCGTTTTAAATTTCAGGAAAGAATTTATTTAAATATATATTTCCCTAATCCCCGTTTTAAAAACGTATTTAATTTTTTTTTAAATGTGTACATCGGAAATAAAAAGCACTTTGTCACAGATTTCAAATTTTACAGAAGACTATAATAAAGGTATTTTACAGATTTACTTGAGTTGGGCCTTATTTAATAAAAATTTTTATAATTTTTTTTATGTTTAAGACAGATCTTTATTCCGCAATCATGTTGGTTCATTGTTTTTCCTTAAGTTGGGAATTATTTAATGAAAATTTTTATATTTTTTTTACGTTTAAAATAGATCTTTACTCTCCAATCATGTTGGTTCATAGTTTTTTCTTCAGTTGGGCCTTATTTAATAAAAATTTTTATAATTTTTTTTATGTTTAAGACAGATCTTTATTCCGCAATCATGTTGGTTCATTGTTTTTACTTAAGTTAGGCCTTATTTAATGAACATTTTTATAATTTTTTATGTTTAAAGCAGATCTTTATTCCGCAATCATGTTGGTTTATTGTTTTTTTATCCCAATAAGCTATATAGGCAACAGACCTTGTTTTTATACCGAATGTTTATCGGTTACGTCATATACAACTATCCCGTTGTCTATTGTAGACACAGGAAGTCGTTAACTACTCCGTATTTTATTCAAATTCTCTAATTTTCACCGATCAAAAGTCATAGTAAACATAAGCTTTAAATTTTGATATTTGATAGTATGTCATGTATGTAGCTCCAAAGAAAGCACCATGTATTTTTCAAGAGCTGAACGCATTGGAAGAGAATAAGGACTAAAGTTAGTGTAATTCTGTATTTTTAACTGTATTTTAAATCCTTCGGCACGAACATTTATATTAATACCCATTCATATTCTCATCAGTAATAGATGCTGCACAGTTCTTGACAACTACAGTTGAAACCTGAACTCATAGTGAAAAAAAGCCGCCTACACAAACTTCTATTAACCATAGTGATTTTCTAAAACATCATAAGTATGAGGTACCTATATTTCACGTATATTTCTTACTTTGTCCGCTAATCCCCGTTTTAAAAACGTATTTAATTTTTTTTTAAATGTGTACATCGGAAATAAAAAGCACTTTGTCACAGATTTCAAATTTTACAGAAGACTATAATAAAGGTATTTTACAGATTTACTTGAGTTGGGAATTATTTAATGAAAATTTTTATATTTTTTTTTACGTTTAAAATAGATCTTTACTCTCCAATCATGTTGGTTCATAGTTTTTTTTTATCCCAATGAGCTATATAGTAATAGAGTTTGTTTTTATACCGAAATTTTATCGGTTACGTCAAATACAACTATCCCATTGTATAATGTAGCCACAAGAGGTCATTAATTACTCCGTATTCTATCCAGATTTTCTAATTTTCACCGGTCAA
The DNA here is from genome assembly GCA_032207245.1 of Pardosa pseudoannulata. Classification (NCBI taxonomy): domain Eukaryota; kingdom Metazoa; phylum Arthropoda; class Arachnida; order Araneae; family Lycosidae; genus Pardosa; species Pardosa pseudoannulata. The sequence continues at coordinate 2,429,326 of CM063510.1, read as the reverse complement.
AAGTCATAGTAAACATATGCCTTACCTTTTGATATTTGATAGTATCTCATGTAGCCCCAAAGAAAGCACCATCTATTTTTCACGAGCTGAAAGCATTGGAAAAGAATAAGGACTAAAGTCAGTGTAACTCTGTATTTTTAAATGTATTTTAAATACTTCGGCACGAACATTTATATTAATACCCATTTGTAGTCTCATCAGTAATGGATGCCGATGTTAGTACAGTTCTTGACAACTACAGTTGAAACCTGAACTCATAGTGAAAAAAAGCCGCCTACACAAACTTCTATTAACCATAGTGATTTTCTAAAACATCATAAGTATGAGGTACCTATATTTCACGTATATTTCTTACTTTGTTCTAAGACTTATTATGAGTAACGATGTATATCTTTTTTTCTTGCAAATCAGGAAGGTATAAAATCTCCCACTTTACTTTCCTCACCTCTTCAAAAAAGTCTATATACAATAGACAGAAATTTGAGTCATTCTTATATCCAAGGAAATCCCGTTCATCCTATTCTATACCAAATACTTATTAAACGGATTCAAACCAAAATAGCATAAGAAAATAACTAATGATAAAAGTGCATTGTTAAAAATATAATGGATAAAAAGTAGAGAAAAAATTGACTGTTTTATATTTATATGATACCCATAATCTGCTTAAGGAGCCGCAATAACTCAGTCAGCATATAACTCAGTCTATCTTATGGAAAATTGTGGGACCGAAACTCGATTCGTCCAAAGATCGACCGCATTCAATAATGGCGATTGGGGCTCGCAAAAGAGATTCGTTGAAGCAATATTGTCATGAAGATTCGAATGAACACACTGTTTAACTTAACAGACGAATTTATTGAAGCTAAGTAGCAATTCGCAACTTTACAAGATCGAGAAGTTGCCTACAGCTAGTGGGTATCAGCTTTTATACCCGAACAGAATATTCGAGAAATAACTAATTTACATATTAAAGAAAGATCTAGAATATTCAAGAACATAAGGAAACAATAAATAACATTTTTAAATTAAAAATCCGTACTTTGGATCAACCGCCATGGCAAGCATCGAATCCACAATCTTCGGGTCTGGATCGCGTGCTTTGACCATTCGGCCACTGAGCTCGTTGGGTAATCCTCTTTATGCGGCAATATCCTGTAAGTCCACAAACGATATTCTAGATGCGGCAGGCCAAGCTTGGGGCGGGAGGGGCTTCTGCTTTGTTCCTGCTTTTAAATTATGATGACCCATTTTGATTGTTTATGTTATTCTAGAGCAGGCATGCCCAACCCGCGGCCCATTTAAAAACTTTTTGAGGCCTAATTGAAGTTTTCAACTGCCTATATACTTTTAGTCATTTTGACTATATACAGTTGAAACATAGAATTAGAATAGAACATAGAAACATATAATAGTAAAAACAAAGTGTCGCAGCAGGTTGCTTGATAAAAACATGACCAATCAGCTACGATGCGCGTCGACTACATTATCCGTTGATATTAACAAAATCTCTAGTAAAATACAAAAACAAATCTCACATTGATTTTAAAATAATACATGTGGTAGTGCTTGTGAATAAATTACACTATATATTTAAAGTATAAATATAATAATATTTTAACCCTCATGATTAGGGAGGAAGGTAAGGTGTTGGGGGTGATTAAAAATACAGTATAGTTAATGTCGTTGTAGTTATGATATATGTATAACACAACTTTTATGTTCAGTCGCAGCTGGCACTGTAAAAAATGCATATACTGAATACTGCACAATAATTTGTTGTTCTATTTCATATGTGTGGCCCACCTCAATTCAGTAAATTGTTTTTTGTCCCACTAATCGATTTGGATTGGGCACCCCTGTTGTAGAGAGTAATACTGGCTGCCTATATAGGACTCTCTTAATTAAAATGAACAAAAAAATCCAAAGAGTTGTAAGGGCGAATTCATAACAGGCAAGTACCCTGCGTTATTAAAAAAATAATCTGCTTAAACTACAATGAGAATTAATCGATTGTCTATCCTAAGGGTTAAACACAGTTACTCAAGTAATGGTGACAATAAGAAAACTTCAATAGTTGCACATAATACTCATACCACACGCATAAAAATGGAGACACATAGGGAATGTGTTTAAAATACGGTGAACTTCAAACTTTTCAGTTTTTTCTAAACCCGAACTGTGTCCAATATTTAATTTCTAATCTCTCAAACAACCTATGAACAGTGTTTTGAACCTTAAACTACAAAGAGAATAAATCGATTGTCTATCCTAAGGGTTGAACACAGTTACTCAAGTAATGGTGACAATAAGAAAACATCAAAGGTTGCACATAATACTCATACCACACACATAAAAATGGAGACACATAGGGAATGTTTTTACAGTAAGGTGAACCTCAAATTTTTCAGTTTTTTCTAAACCCCAACTGAGTCCAATGTTTAAATTCTAATCTCTCAAACAACCCATGAACAGTGTTTTGAACCTTCGTCTTACCCCTAACAAAAGAGATTTAACTAAACGTTCCAAGAAAAGGGTCTAGCCAACTCTCATTCGTCACTAAGATTACTGTGATAAAGTATTTAAAAAAATAAACCCCACCCCTCTTTTCAAAAGTTCTCTAGTTCTAAGAAGGAATGAAACACACAAAAAAGCAGTTTTGGAGATAGGGCAACTCTTAATCAAAACTACTTTGTCACTCTCGATCATTGTCTCACTTAGTAAACAACAAATATACGGATGAAATTGGGGGACTTGCTTCAGCTATTTCTATACAAAGTATTTAAAGTTACTGAAAATATATCTTTCCTTCCCTGATGCTTCACTTTCTCGTTGTCTCCCACATTTCAGTATTATTTTGGTGAGGAAATGATGAATAGCGGCATAAAAGTTCCTCCTGCAGTTACTTAATTAGGTGTAATACAGAGAAAGGAACTTGTTTTTATAAGCAAGAAAGCAAGCACATACACACACTTGATACATACAGTTATAAGTTTTGCAATATTTTTATTTAGTCTTTTGGTGTGTTAAACTAAGGTAAGTAGTTATCTTTATACTATGGATCTTCTTTGTGTATTATCCTAACTTTAGAACTCTAACATTTCAGATTGAAATTTGTTAGAAGTTGTAGTCACTTCCATAACTTCCGGTGAATTCTGGCAATTTTTTTTAAGTTAACCGAGGCAGATTTTACCTCCAATTTGAGCGTCATTTGTTAACCTTTTATAGGACATAAACAATTTTGGAATTTTAATGAAATTAGGTAATAAATATTATCTATGAACCTTATATAAAATAGTTATAAAAGAATTATTTCTTCGGGGGGGGGGGATTTTCTGGGGGGTATCTGCGACACCAACCACTTGTACAAGCATGAAAACAATTCTTTCTTAAAATTTTAAATATATTTGAAGAATAATGAATAATTATCATTCAAATGATCTAATAAATAAATAGATAAATAATTTACAAGTGTTGTTTTAGGTAGGTACTTTTATTTGGGGACATAAAGGAGAAAAAGCAAATTTATACTTTCTTTATACAGAGGTAGTTTAAACGTGTATATGTCAAAAAGAAAAATAAATTAAGTGTAGTTCTATAATTTATTAACAAATTAAAGCACCAAAAATATAGAAAGTTGAAAAAATCATTCATATGTCTAAAAAAGGAGAGAGAAAAACATTTTAACAGTGGGTTTCACTACGAAACCACTGCCCATTAAAGGGTTAAGGGAGCTGACTCTCGCTGTATGTTTGGTCGTAACGTCTGCACAACAAACGTAATTGTGACTTCACCATTCACTCGGCAGCTACGAACTGTGTAATTTTATGATTGCCTGAGTGGGGAAGGAAGCCATGAGATTATATAAAATTGTATGCGATGTCTGCTGCTGGATATATAAAAGGACCTGTGGATTGTTTTTTGTACTTGTGCATTTTTCCCGGCAAGTAGGCGGACATTGTAAGATATGTTATTATTTTAATATTTAAAATAAATCTACTTTTTTTTTCGTTTTTAAATAGTTTAATTGTCATTTTTATATATTCTTCAGTTACTTTTCATCTACTGTTGTAACTTTATAGTACTCATGGAAATCACTACCAGAACCTTGCTCTGCTCAAGTACCAGTATTGAGTTGTTCGTTTCAATACCGGTAACAAAATTGTTAATATTCCCAGAGTATTGAAAAGGAGTGTGGTATCCGGACTTTGCGACTCCATAGGGAGCCCATATAAAAGTTTGTAAAAGTAAATTAAAATCAGTTATGATTCACCTTAGGAAATATCATAACTGATTCTAATTAGGAGAAGGTTAGGAGGAGGTTACAAACTATAATGTATTATTTTAATATATTATCAAAATGTATAATTTATCAAAAAATGGCTACATAATTAAAAATAAAGCCATTGGTGGCTACAACAACCAATAATATCTACAAAGTATGACAGTGGCACTGCCATTACTTTTGTAACATAAAGGGTAATTATACTGGAACATGCTCTTTAAATCCGGTTTTGAATGACTTCGAACATTTATACCTTTAGCGAGGTTCAGACACATGAACTTCTGGGGCCAAAAGCAGACATTTTTCAAACTTTGATATAAAATAACAAAACATTTGTAACAACGTATCATACATGAAAGTAGTTTTTTTACTCACAAAGGCTGTTTCTCCATTAATAAAATAAGCTTATTTACACTTAAGAGGTTTTAGATTGTTTAAACCAGGGATGGACAAACATTTTCATCCGAAAGCCAAAAATCCAAAGAAAATAAGTTTGGAGGACCAAGATAAATTTTTCTAAAATTTTAAAAACAATATACAAGTACCTAACGGTTTAAATACGTTAATGAGATGAATGAAATTGCGATTTCATTTTTAAAAATTCCTTGTACTGAGGTTCGAAGAGAGATACATTGATTTTAAGGAACGATGCTAAATGCTCATCTGTCAGTCTACTTCTGAAATTATTCTTTCTAGGGTTCAAAGTTGAAAACACTTGTTCACATATAAGAAGCAAATATACCGCTGATCTTCTGGGCTTGAGATAATAAACTTGGGATATAATACTTAAGCAAAGTAGAAAAGGAGATGGATATATAATGTATAAATATATATTTCTTTTAATTTGCCTCTGACCGGGAACTTAAAATTTTATCCGCGGTCCGGATAAAACCTTCCGGCATGCCGGAGTTGGCCCACGGATCGTAGTTTGCCCATCCCTGGTTTAACCTGTTACTCTCTCTAGTATAAATAGAGGTCTAATTTTGACTTTGAATAACAAAATATTATAACAATCAGCACAAATTTCTAGAATCTCTGTACTAAACTCCAGGAATATAAATCGAATAAATTTTACATAGATACCATTTCGAAGTTGCCTCTTCGCGAATAGAATCGTTCTGAGATAAACGAACTTTAACTCCTGGTAGAATGTGTGGTTGTGAAAGCAGTATATCATAAAAAAGTAGGATATTTTTATCTAATCTTGCTATAGGCATGTGATTATTTTTATAATCATCCTATTAGTATTATTAAAACTAAAAACTTAAAAACTCCTTCATATCTTGATATTTACGTCATGGTTCCACTTGAGAAAAAAAATAGGAGAGAAGTAGGAGTTCGGTTTCAACTCCAGGGGTCTAATTTTTGAAGATAAGTTGTCTAGGATGTTTCAACAAAATATTACTTTCTTTCCAAAGCAGGAGATTTATACTTGATTATTCCCAAGATTTATTCCTGATTATCGGCTTGGTATTTTATGCATGTATACCTGTGTACCTGCGTCTATCCAATAAAATTCATTGTTCATTACTACCCCACAGCTGATTAGATCTAACGAAGATCCTAATTTTTTCCCCAGTTGACATCCCTCTTTGCTATGGTAAAGAGCTTCTTCCCTCAGCAACACTACCACCATGTTTAATCAGGGAAGATCAAGACATATTACCAAAGCCGAAAAAAGTAGCTGACTGCACCGCAATAACGATGTCCATAACTTCCCATAAAAAGTTAAATTAAGTAAATAAATAAACCCCACGTCTTTTAAATCACTTTTTTTTTGTCGTTGTCAATAAACCCACCAAATCCAACTACGCCCTCGGGTAACAACCAATTGCGTTCTTCATTTTTTTTTCTTCTTTTATTCTTCTTCCCTCGCCAGATATTGGTGACTTATTAGGCATTCCACCCGGCAATGATTTAAGGGCCGATAACGCGCCGATCATAAATACGCGAGGACTCCAGATTAATTGGTTGGCCGTCGCTCGTATTTCGATGCCCGATCTGCTATAAATCCCTCTCTCTCCCTATCTGAAGCCTCCCATTGTCTATGCCGGCTGCATAGCGACAAGCGACTCGTGGAATGCACACACATACTCACACTGAGAAAAAAAAAAGCAAAAAAGAAAAGCGGTTGATTACTGGAGAGTAAGTTACACGTGAATGGTGACGCCAATGTTTTTGTCGGTGTTCGTGAGAAAGGGTTATTTTTTTCATTAATAAAAGAAATTAGATTCAAAGGGAATCGCTCACGGGCGTCAGATTCGCATCTTGGCGCCTAACGCCAAGATCCGAATGGCCTTTTTCTAGAAAGTGTTTCTAGACATAAATAATACAAAAGGGATCTTTATTTTAAAAGTCACTTCAATGAAGGGAAATTACATAATTGACGTTTTGCTTGATATTTACCCATTAATGTCTAGCATATATTTTGGGGAACAGTTGAGAAATAACTTTTAGAACTTTAATATTTTCTTGGGACGAGTTTTCCTTTCCAGTGAAAGTAGGTAACAGTTCAATGAACAATCTACTGAGTTTTTGAATATCGAAAAATGTTGATAAACATAATGTATAAATAAATACATATATATGTAATCATAAATTTTGATACATATGTATGCATACAACCTTGATGTAAGTCAATGTATTTATAATGCATATATATTTGTACGTATGTACGTTAAGCATTTTGTGACTGCACTATATGTAAAATACTAAAAAGAGCATGGCATGGAAATTTTCCTTTTAAGTAAGTATGAAATCATTTATTTACTTTCACTTTCAACCTAGTTATTGTTAAAAATAAAAAACTTACATTTTTGAAAGGGGAATTTAGAACTAATATGAAAATAATGCTGTGCTGACGTTTGTCTAATATTTTAACGCTTAGCATCTTTTTCATGGACAGTTAAAAAATAGTTTGCGGAATTATTTTTTGAAACGATATTTTTTTAGTAAAGGCAGATGACAATCCTAAAAACAATTTCTGAAATTTTCAAGTACCTCTTATTTGTAACTTTGTCATTTAAACCAACATTTTATGATTTTTCGAACCTCTCACATAAATTTGCTATTTTGGAAGATATATACTGAGGAAAGTTATAACAAATAACTTTAGCAAATATAAAGATTCATTTTACATCATTGTATTTACATGTGGTACCAAATAAATCTTTTATCCTCAAGTTTTTTTTATATAAAAGATATCTTATGTTTAAATTTACAACTTATCACTAATGAGAACAGTCTTCAAAATTCATATTTGTTTCCCTCTGTGCAATTCATAATGACTTAGATTTAATATATTCATTAATATACATTCGGCAGAAATGACTATCATTAATATATGTATAATTGATATTACAAGACGGTAAAACCTTTGTGTCAAAATAGAGTTATAAATGAAACACCAATGTGAAAAAACATATAGATACAATTTTGCTTTGTTCATTACTTACACTGGTTTTTCATTTATTGCTATAATCGATATTATCTGAACTCTAGAATTAATAAACAGAAAAACTAATGTCATTAAAAATAGGTTGAATCCCGGGGTCAAACAATGCAAAACGATGCATTTAAACATCTGATCACATTAACTCTAGCAAGTTTAAAGACTATTTTCTCTTAGAAAATTTACACTACACTTCACAGTGATTCATTTACTTATCAATTAAAGTCTCACCCTATACTATGCCTACGAAAAAAGAATTTGCATTTATTTCACATTTGTTCGTGTATCCTTTTATCTATTTCATTCTGATTTTCTTCTCTAACAAACTTTATTTTAGTGTTGCCCACGTTCATCACTTTACTATGTGTACATCAAACGTTCTACTTACACTTTTTAATGCTTATACCAAGGAATTTTTTTTCTTAGTTGATCAAAGTACTTAGTTTTAATTTTATCGTTTTAATAATGTTTTGATATTGTTTAATATAGTTTTAATATTGTATTTTATAGTTTTAATAGTGTTCATCGTTGCCAATGTTCATCGTTTTACTATATGTGTATTAAACATTCTACTTACACTTTTTAATGCTTAAACCAAGGAATTTCTTTTTTAATTAATTAAGGTACTTAATTTTAATTTTAAATTATTATTTTTCATATATTTATCAAGCGTATATACACTTAATTCACCTTGTTACTATGTGTACATTAAACATTCTTATATTTTTTAATGCTTAAACCAAGGAATGCCTTTCTTAGTTGATCAAGGTACTTAGTTTTAATTTTACATTAATATCGTTCATATATTTATCAAGAATATTTACATTTAATTCACCATGTTCATCGTTTTATTATGTGTACATTAAACATTCTGCTTATATTTTTAATTCTTAAACCAAGAAATTTCTTCCTTAGTTGACAGAGGTACTTAGTTTTAATTTTACATTAATATTTTTCATATATTTACCAAGTGTATTTTCATTTAATTCACAAATTAATCACATCCAGTTTTTAGTTAAAAACATTAAAAAAATTAAAAAGAATTTTTAAATATTTTTCAAATATTGTTTAAGACTAAATATATAAGTAAAAATATAGCTGTAAAAGAAAAAATAATCATGGAGTAAAGGGCTAAAATAAGAAGAAATACGTGACCATCAAAGTAGGAAATATTTATAATTGGAGGAACGATTTAAGGTGAGAAGCACTAAACAATCGAATGGGTATCAATTATCGGAATGTAAAATAATTCCATTAGTCGCTTATTCCAACTTTGCAACGTTTACTCAGAATAAAGAGATAAGCAAATAGAAGAAATACAAGTGTAGTGGGTGAATTGAGAAATAGCAACAGGTGCTTGAAAAGTCTGCACAAAATATTTTTCAATTTCTTAAATAAATAAATATAAATAAATGGTAACTAAGTTTTCCATTCTCTAGCACAAAATTTCTGCTTTACATCACCAGCCTTAAATAACTCCGAAACTTAAAAATAAAAGGCAAGAATTCCTCCTGACTGACATTCTTATCCCAGAGGTGACTATTTTTGCATTAAATATTAAATTAAATGACGCGACCCCATGAACATTTTATTCGGAAACAGTTACTCAAAGAAATTTTAATCAAATTGTTGCAGCCACAATTAGCATTGGCAGTAACTCTCCGGCCTGTAAAAGAGAAAGTAAATTGATTTTCCTTTATAAAATGTTAAAGAAACCATCTGCTTAATCAAGCCTGTGACAGCATAAATCCTCTTACAAAGTAACTTAAGACAGAAGATTTAAAATAATTAGTCTACAACTTTTACTTTATCGGAGATTCAAAGTAATTATGGAGAGAGTCTTCTGGTCTTTTCATCAAAAAAGTGTCTTCTTTTACACATCTTACCCCTTTCTTATCATATTTACGACTTTTAAATGCAGTTATAACACTAAAGATTAAGCAAGTTAGAGACGATTGTTCGCAAAATTCATAATCCAGTATTACTTACACAACAATTTCTTTCTGTATATTCATCTATGTAAATTATTTTACTTCCGATGGCCTATAAACTTAAAACTTACGCAATCAACTAATTGAATTTTATTTTATTATTTCATTACGAGTAAAAGCAAATTTTAGAATATATATACACTCACAGACATATACACTCTCATATATCTTCTCTATATTTTCGTTTTACTTTGCCTGATAAAAATACTTTAACAAAATTCTGGAATAATCACATTAAAATGCATAACTTATAAACGTATTTATGCTTTGTTTTTTATGTGTTAATTTAATAATGTAGTTACATACTTATAAGTAAAATTATATTTAAGTAAAATCTAAAATAGAGGTAACTTGTAATTATCTTGATTTGTTCTTGTTAAACCAATATGCATAAACATAAAAGGATTATAGAAGTTATATTCGTTTTTTTTATAAGTTTAATATAGTTTTGATATAATAATATTTATCATATTAAATAGAAATGCGGAATTTTCTCTTTTTTCTAAGTCAATTTTGTCCAGAATAAAAATGAAAAGTTTAACTGTATATATGATTCACCTTAGAGTATACTTCGGAAAATTTGTTAGTTTAAATAAATGCTTGTGGATACAAACATTCATTTATTTTGCAGTATTTAAGATAAATATCTCATTTCATCTATACCAATATTTATATTAGGGAAGAATTACCAATTTTGAGAATTAATTTATATGACTAAATAAAAGATCAATTTTGCTAATAACTTTTTAATAATCAACCACTAAAAGAAATAATTTTTTTCTCATGATTGTAAGAATTTCGGGAGATAACAGCGAACGGCAAAATTATATTACACGAAATATAATTTTGTAGAAGTACTTAAGTCTTGTTCATTTCTTTATTTATTTTTTGTAGTAACTCACAAACTAGCTCGACAATTTTAGAAATTTACAATGGAATGTACCTTACATAACGCACAATCTGATTTTAAGTGAAAAAAACTGGCGAAAGTTATGTTGTTTTTTAACGTCATTTTGAAGATTACACTATTCTTAACGAAGTCCTCCATGCTTCTTATCGGTTGTCATAGGTCATTAAAAGGATTTCAGAGACCGTGAGGTGACAGTAGATTGTTTGGTTGGTTTGGAGCACAACGGTTTACTGTTTTGCTACACGGAGGATGATGAAAACGGAAGAAGCCCTAGAAGCCAAAATCGAGAACTTCATATACCCTTTCGAATTTTTTTATTTGGTATTATACGAAAGACTAAAATTTCTTTTATTCGTCTTTACTCTATGAGGAAAAAATGTTTTGGGACAACGTAAGCCCAGTTTGGTAAGGTTTGCTTTGAAGTAGCAACAGTCCACCTTTTTACAATACGAAGGCTAATGAGACAAAGACCTACTGCTCACAGACGATTCCGAACGGGCACGAACACCATGTCATCAGTGGGATCCGATCCCATGATGTCCGGTACAGGAGAGCTGAAAGATGGTGATGAAATCTAGACACATTGAATCATCGAAAATGTTTCAAATAGAAAAATTTTGTGTTCAAAGTTAATAATTAGTGTTTATATATGTATGTATATATATATATATATATATATATATATATATATATATATATATATATATATATATATATATATATCAGTGGCGTGCGGTCCATATGTGCAGGGTGTGCACTGCACACCCTAGCAAAATTATGAGAGACAATAATTTTCTGCACCTATGTCTACCTATCTTTATATGGCATATAATAAATATTATTTATAATATATTCAAATATTATGTTGATTTGCTTGCTTGTATTTTCACAGTGCGTGCGGTACTAGGTGCTGCACCACGTAGAACGTTCAAAAGAAAACAAACATAAGAAATTTTTTATGTGTACCCATTGCGCACTAATAGAAAATCACGCTTTATATGTATGAACTACCGGAGAAGAACAGCATACTATGGCACTGAGGCAAGTGCAGCTATTTTTCCTGCACTTGGCATTCAGAATCATCCGAAGGTACGGTTTATTAAGCGTTGTATTAGAGAGGGAACTTACGTTATAGAAATAATTCGCTGAAAAACAATTTTGTCTTGTTAGAAAAAAAAAAACGAATTCTAACAGAAGACTCCAAATTTTACCATTCCTTGTGTTTTACAGACAGTATATAATTTATAACTGTAACACCATATCCCTGGTTTTGTTTTCAAAAATTGTGAAGATGTTTTTCGCAGAATGTATGATTTCCTAATGTTAAAAACAATTAATAAATATAATTTAATCCACTGACGAACGAGAAACAGTTCGTTCTATTCCATCAGCGTGCAGGGAAATACTCTGCACGTGGACTAGACTTTCGGTTTGTCAGCACCAATCAGCATCTGGATGAGGCACCACAGCGGCGGGCGCCGTGTGGTGCGGAGTTTGCTGATAATATAAGTTTTTCGTGGAAATATAAGCTTTCCGTTATTTGATTAGTAATACAGATAGACGTATGGATTTTGTGTACAAATGAATAATAAACATTAAAGAAGTGTTTAATGTACATTTTTATGGTTTTATTATTATTGTTGTTGTTGTTGCTCTCTGCACACCCTGCATCAACACCTACCGCACGCCACTGATATATATATATATATATATATATATATATATATATATATATATATATATATATATATATATATATATATACTTTAATATCACTTTTCAAAAACATACGTTGGTTTTTAGTTAAGTTATAAAATATATGTAAACTTTCATTCCTCTTCCCCGCAGACCCCTTCATTTCGCATTATCAAATGTGGTATACCTATTTTCACGGTTGTGAGCCAATTTGACTCATAGAATGTATATGAAAATAAATAAATATAGTAATAAATATAGTATAAAGTAAATATAAAGTATATAAAGTATAGTATAAAGTAAATATAGAGAAGAAGTCGAGAACACTTCCATTCCAATGACAGAAATTCATGCTACTGACGCATGGAAGAATTGTCAAGTTCAACAATCATGCAAAAGAAACAGATGTAGAAACCGTTTTGCTAAATGTAATAGAAATATTTGCGGAAAATGTGTTTCAAAAACAGATTTTATATGTAAAAAATGTTTTTCATGAATTTTTGATAATAAACATTTCATTTAAATTAATTTGGAACTATTTTCATTGCAAAAAACTTCAATTTTCTTGTACGAGTCAAATTGGCTCACTTCAGGAAAATAGGTATATGATCAACATCTGTAAATCCAGTGTTAAATGACAACCTTAGACAGCAAGTAAGTCTTCTTTGTATATTCGAATTCACACCTTTAGCTAACATGATTTAGTGTGTGTGTCAGCAAACTATACAATTTTATACACATGTTTTATTGCTAATACTGAGAAAAAAAGATACTCCCATGATATTCATGAGAGAAAAAAAATTAAAAAATTTCTCTTAAGGAAATACAATACATTGCACAAGCTCGAAAACCAGCTTCAGGAAGTAATAACAGTTTTACGACTACAAGATCATAAATTTCGCTATTAGCCAATATATTTATATTACTGCGCCTATTTTTCAAACAAACACTCTTTTATGTTGAAACTAGTCAAACTTATACCGCAGAAATACTTTGTTCTAAAAATGCAGAAAAGGGTTACGACCCTCTTTGCGTAACCCGGCAATTGATGAAAGCTGACCTATCGTCCTTTATTTTGTTGTTCAACTGACGCAGTACTCTTATGCTCAAGACTTCAAGAAAACCATTTGACCAGAGTTAAAGTTGCTGCAAGAAAAAATCATGCCTCGAGACTGAATATATAAAAGGCGAGGGTTAGAAATTGGAAATAATGAAATACCACGGGAAAGTAAATAAGATTAAAAGGAAACAGTTTTAAATATAAAGTTAAAAGCTGGGCAGATGCTTAGATTACAAAGTTCAAATTAACATAATGCAACCCGTTTAACTTTATTTTTAAGATCAAGAGAAAGTTCTATTATTATTGAATATAGTAAATTAATGAAAGCATGAGTGACCTCAAATGCTTTTGTATTATACATATTGAGCAATCTTGAACTCAAAATTCTTTTTATAATAATTTTAATCCACTTCTTTATCCTGATACTGTTGTATTAAAAAAAACTTGTCTATTTTAATCCACTTCTTTATCCTGATACTGTTGTATTAAAAAAAAACGTGTCTTAATATTATTATAAATTTCACCCTGATAATGAGTCCAGAAAACTAAATTCTAAGCAAAATATATATCTTTATTTTCATAGCATTTAGTTTTCAACGTTAAAACAAAGAAATACACTAAAGAGCCAAAATATTATGACCACCCCTACATTTGGCAATGAACTCGCCTGGATGACGTGGAAGGCACGTGATCATCTGGAAGGGGTATTTAACTGCTGCTGGAGAGTCTGAAGAATCATTCTTCCACTTACTTCTGTGTGTGATGGGAAAGGTTGTGTATCTAAGCTCTTTTGATAGAGGGCAGATTGTAATGGCTCAAAGGCTGGGAACAAGTATTTCCGAAACTGCACGACTCGTGGGTTGTTAGCGATCTAAAGTTGTTAGTGCTTATACAAAGTGGATGAATGACGGTGAAACCATCAGTAGACGACATGGTATTAGATGTAATTGGAAATGATGAAATTGGACGATTGGAAATAATGAAATAGCACAGGAATGTAAATAACATTAAAAGGAAACAGTTTTAAATATAAAGTTAAAAGCTGGGCAGATGCTTAGATTACAAAGTTCAAATTAACATAATGCGCAACCTGTTTTAACTTTATTTTAAAGATCAAGAGAAAGTGCAATTATTATTGAATATAGTAAAGCCTAAGATTTTGCTTTGTTACTCTGATAATTAATGAAATCATGAGTGACCTCAAATGCTTTTGTATTATACATATTGAGCAGTCTTGAACTCAAAATTCTTTTTATAACAATTTTAATCCACTTCTTTATCCTGATACTGTTGTATTAAAAAAAAAACTTGTCTATTTTAATCCACTTCTTTATCCTGATACTGTTGTATTAAAAAAAAATAAATAAATAAATAAAAATAACGTGTCTTAATATTATTATAAATTTCTACCTGATAATGAGACCAGAAAACTAAATGCTTGGCAAAATATATATCCTTATTTTCATATCATTTAGTCACCAACGTTAAAACAAAGAAATACACGCAAGAGCTAAAACATTATGACCACTCTTACATTTTGCAATGAACTCGCCTGGTTGACGTGGAAGGCACGTGATCAGGTGGAAGTGGTATTTAACTTCTGCTGGAGAGTGAAGAATCCTTTTTTTCCACTTACTTCAGCGTGTGACGGGAAAGGCTGCGGATCTAAGCGATTTTTATAGGGGGCAGATTGTAATGGCTCAAAGACCCGAACAAGTATTTCCGAAGCTGCACGACTCGTGGGTTGTTAGCGATCTGCAGTTGTTAGTACTTATGCAAAGTGGATCAATGACGTTGAAACCAGCAGTAGACGACATGGTTATTGGACGTAAATGGAAAGGATGAAATACCACGGGAATGTAAATAACATTAAAAGAAAACAGTTTTAAATATAAAGTTGAAAGCTGGGCAGATGCTTACATTGCAAAGAGGAAATTAACATAATCCAACCAGTTTAACTTTATTTTAAAGATCAAGAGTAAGTTCAATTATTATTGAATATAGTAAAACCTAAGAATTTTTTTGTTACTCTGGTAATTAATGAAAACATGAGTGACTTCAAATGCTTTTGTATTATATATAATGAACAGTCTTGAACTCAAAATTCTATTTATAACAATTTTAATCCACTTTTTTATCCTGATACTGTTGTATTAAAAAAAACTTGTCTTAATATTATTATAAATTTTCCCCTGATAATAAGACCAGAAAACTAAATGCTCGGCAAAATTTATCTTTATTTTCATATCATTTAGTCATCAACGTTAAAACAAAGAAATACACCCAAGAGCCAAAACATTATGACCACCCCTACATTTTGCAATAAACTCGCCTGGATGACGTGGAAGGCACGTGATCAGGTGGAAATGGTATTTAACTGCTGCTGGAGAGTCTGAAGAATCGTTCTTTCACTTACTTCTGTGTGTGATGGGAAAGACTGCGGATGTAAACCATTTTGATAGAGGGCAGATTGTAATGGCTGGAAGGCTCGGAACAAGTATTTCCGAAACTGCACGATTCGAATTGTTAGCGATCTACAGAAGTTAGTACTTATGCAAAGTGGATGAATGACAGTGAAACCAGCAGTAGACGACATGGTATTGGACGTAATTGGAAATGATGAAATTGGACGATTGGAAATAATGAAATACCACGGGAATGTAAATAACATTAAAAGGAAACAATTTTAAATATAAAGTTAAAAGCTGGGCAGATGCTTAGATTACAAAGTTCAAATTAACATAATGTAACCTGTTTTAACTTTATTTTAAAGATCAAGAGAAAGTACAATTATTATTGAATATAGCAAAGCCTAAGATTTTGCTTTGTTACTCTGATAATTAATGAAAGCATGAGTGACCTCAAATGCTTTTGTATTATACATATTGAGCAGTCTTGAACTCAAAATTCTTTTTATAACAATTTTAATCCACTTTTGTATTCTGATACTGTTGTATTAAAAAAAATTTGTCTTAATATTATTATAAATTTCTCCCTGATTATGAGACCATAAAACTAAATGCTCCGCAATATATACGAGGCGCATCTAGAAAGTATGTTTCCCCACTTAAAAGAAATAAAAACTCACACTTTTAGAGACATATTTATTGGCAACAATTGCAGCAATGTTTCAGCTATTTTTCAACATAGCAACCAGCAAAATTGAGACACTTGTCGTATTGTGGGATCAACTTTTGTATACCTCTGTAGTAGAACTCTGCCATTTTTGAATGGAACCAGCCTTCCTGTCCCAGAACACCGTCCTGACCGAAGATCCACTACGACTCTAATGCATTAACAGTTGCTTGGTTTCCGGGGTAATGAGCGAAATCCAAGTCTCATTGCCCGCGACGATCATGTCGAGGAACTCGTCGCCGTCATCGTGATACCGTAGCAGAAATGTCAGTGCTGCTCCTAAGCCTTGAATTTTGTGTTCGGGTGTCAGTTTCGGTTCATAAACCTGACAGAGCTGACGATGAATTTCAGTTGGAGCAATGCTTTGTGCATTCATGATCATCGACCAAACCTTACAGGCGGCGGAAGAATGAATTGGAGTTTCCATTTCGGACCACTGTTACCACGCTTCTGGCAGAAGTCGGGACCTGTCCAGCTGTCATATGATTGACACGTCATAGATCTGTTACGCATGCGCAATTGACACTGCGAATTAAGTTTAATTTAAAAGGGAAAACATCGAGAAACTTATTTTCTGGATGCGCCTCGTAAATCCTTATTTTCATATAATTTAGTTTTCAACGTTAAAACAAAGAAATAAGTTTAAGAACTATTTAATGGAAAACATTGGTGTTGTTAAACTGAATTCAAATACTTCAGTTAGTTGAAATCTTCCTTCAAGCCGATGAAATTTGAACTTCATAATATTCTTGTTATATAATGGTTGAGTTGTAACAAGCAAATAAAACAATAGAATTGATTAATCTGGATGAGTAAGTAATACAAACATTCGCAAGAGAAAAACTCGTGCTTGAAAATAAATGCTTAAATGTAAATAGAAAGTAAAAATAAACATAGTGAAATTGTTTAATTTATTAAATAAAAGAATTCGAGTTCCTATCACCGTTAGAATATTTGATTTACAAAGTGGCAGTGCTTATGTTAGGAAACATTAAAACAAAGAGTGCTGAGTGTTTTTAATAATACTACTATAAATTTGAATTTAAAGCTATAATTATCTCATGGATAAGGGGGTGTATGATGGTATATTAATAAAAACCCATTTAATACAGTCAGTACCGACTATATAGTCACCCAGCTTATATATTGAGTTTTCTAAAGTCCCATCTAGCTTAATAGGAAACATATGTTAAAGTGCACCGCTTATACAGTCATTTTCTTGTTATCGATTATAGGGTCAATTTCATGTTTTCAACGAGTTTCCGTTTTTTTTTAAGAAGTCAGTGCGAAATTGGAGAGGACTTGAATTCCAGCCTTTATTCCCCTCCCTTTCCCCCTTTCTTGTTTGTGTAGACATCACATCTCTCAGTTCTCTTGCCCTCTGACAAGAGGTGGACATATGTCTGTTTATTGGTTGAAGATATCTCTCCCTGCTTAAGCTGAACTTGAGACTGTACAAGTAAAGGAAAATTTTGTTGTATTTGGATCCTACGTCACGAATAAGAACGTTCATTTTTTAATTATGGCTTCGAAAAGAAAGAATTGATCATTTGCTGCCAAAAATGAATTCATTGACAATTTTAAAAAAATCTAATCTTTTAAAGGCTATTTTCGCCAAAGTAAATTCCATTACCATTCAACAACGTTTTTGCTGCCAAACTTTGTCCTCAAGTGGTGAAATCAGTGATGAAGAAAAAAAATGTCAGCGCTTGTCACCTTATGGGAATGTGGATAAGGCTCTTCTGTTATGGATTAAAAATGCACGGTATATGCACAATAGGGTTGTATTATTCCGCATATATGGTCACCGTGCTTATATGGTCTGATTTTTCTGGATCGCTGAGCTGACCATATAACCGATACAGACTGTACAATAAATGACTTAAAACTTTCTTGATTTCGAGCTCTATAGTTAATGTTTTACAACATGGTGGCCAATGAG
Source organism: Pardosa pseudoannulata (assembly GCA_032207245.1). Taxonomy (NCBI): domain Eukaryota; kingdom Metazoa; phylum Arthropoda; class Arachnida; order Araneae; family Lycosidae; genus Pardosa; species Pardosa pseudoannulata. The sequence continues at coordinate 2,410,857 of CM063510.1, read as the reverse complement.
ATCTGGATCTACTGCTTAAAGCCGATTCCAAACAGCTACGAACATTCATGTCACAGCGGGAATCGAACCAACGTACTCTAGTACCGAAAGTCAGCACCCTAATCATTCGGGCATCATTCGGCTACTGAAAGTTTTCATTAAATTACTTAAAAAAAGCTGAGAAGTATATAGACTTTAACGAATTCTCGTTACATTACATTCCTGATACAGACTTAACTAAAACTATAAGAAAAGACGGCATAACGTAGAAGAATAGCAACCGTGCCTTTTGTGAGCACTTGAACTGAGCTCTTCTTTACCTAGTGAAAGGACGTTGTTTCAAGCAGAATAGGATGCTGAATAGAGGATAGTGAACACCAAGGACCATCTAAATCCTTCTGTCTGAAAAATTCATTGGGATGCTGGCGAAGTGTTCCCAGTGTTCGTTTCAATGGCATCCCGAAGAAAGAGTCTCACACGACAGAAGTCCTCTACATTGTAAGGGAAGCAACAATACTTTACTATCTTCTTCTCCAAGAGATTGTCCAGGGACGGCGATTAATGATCGGCGAGATTTCGGCAAACCGATTACTGGCACCTGCTGGCGTTACGCGCGCTTTCCCCACCACATCATCAACCAGCTGTCCGATCAGCTGAGATGGACATTCTTGAGGTCAGACGACTATATAAAAGAGCAGAGTTCGAGGCCCAGAGAGGATTTTTGACCGATCGAGTCTCCTGTGAACACATCGGCTAGGGAGCGACCGAGTGTCCTCCCCTCCCCTTTTTTTTCTCTTAGGAAGCTGATTCCTGCATCGATCATTTTTTTCATTGTAGATATTCATCGTTTCATCTGTATTTAACATAACTTCAATAATGTGTTTCTAAATAAATATCATAGTCTGTACGTAGGCCTCCGCTATCCTTTTTCGGGCCCACTTAGAGCCCCAGTACGCTACAATACATCTCATAATTTAGTATTTTCAAGTGTTAAAAAGTATTATGATACAGCAAACGGTATAGATCACCTGATATAACATAGAGCAATGACTAACTCGAATTGCCTGGAGTCATGCTTCAGAATAATCCTACAATATATTTAATATCGTACATAGACTCTATCAGAATTACGCACTGTTCGTGCATGTCTGAGAGGACTCAAGAAAGAAATTAAAATATTATAATACATATAATTAAGAAAATAGTGAAAAACTGCTGCGAACCAAACAAAAAATAAGTAACTAATAATTTTGTCAAAATGTGGAAGATGGCAAGTAAAGGAAATTTAATGCTATTATTTAACCCTGAATTATTCAATTATAAATTATTTTATTCTATATTATATTATATTAGCAGCCTAGCAGAATCAATGAGATCACTCCAAAAGAAGAGGGATAAAGATGCGCTGTGGAACACGGAATTTGAAGACCGTTTATCCAATTTTACTATGATATCTCAAAAATACAGATTTTTGACTTGTGTCAGTTTAGAAATACACGTGCATTATATAGCAGCTGCATAAAGGTATTTAATCTTTTCTTAAATATGATCGTTAGTCTCCACTAATTACACCGCAGAATCCATAAGAAAAAAAAAATTCCATCGTTAATTTCTTTCTCACGACGAAAGAAATAGCTTCTTCGAGAAGAACTCTGATATTTTTGTACAAAACAAGTCATATTTTTGACAACTCCCATTTCTAGGACGAGCAAGAGAAAAAGTAATCAGAAAAAACTCATCAAGACGTAGAACATTCTAGAACTTTCATTATTTGAAGACGATCCCCGATATTCAAACATTCGATATACTACCGCCTCGCGATACTCACTCCGCAAGAGTAATGAAAAAGCAAGATTTATGCCAATCAGATAAACTTTCGAATGTAGCCAGTGAGGCTCATTTCTTTTCCGAAGGCCTTTTTGCGGAAGTTAAACATCTTAGAAGAGTATTTTTTTTTTCTTATTTTTTTCCCGAACCCATGATCATTCAAATGCCAGAGGGCTCGGTTTTAAGCCATTTCAATGCCTATCGGTCATACGGGGGAGGGGCAGAAGGGGGAGGAATGGTTGGAAGGGGAAAAAAAAAGACGCGTCTCCGTATGCTAAATTATTTTCCATCTTTGGTACTGAATGTTAAGTTATGGAAAAGAATAAAAAAGAAATGATGAAAAAGAAAAACGAAAGAAAATCGACTCGACGTGTTCAGGCTGTATATTGCTTTCCGTAACGAGCGACTTAAGACAACATTGCGCCACCAATGTCCTTATTATGGCTATATTAAATAACTTGTTTGACAGTCAAGATACTTGATGTGGTCTTTAAAGAGGGAGGAACGTGCAAGGAATCGTTAGGAAATCGGGACCTCCTTTTTTAGTTAAGGCTATCACGGTACGTTATAAACAGTTACTTTTTCTGAGGAAAGAAGCAAATTTCTGACGAAAAGGTGGTTGAAAGCTATACACTCTTTAGCACTCACTCTAATTTCTCATTTCGCAGAGAGGTTCATTTATCACGAGGTCATGCTTTTAAGGTCTGATAAAGGATATAACTTATAGTACTGTAGCAAATAATTTGATCTTTGGAAATGGTTCCTAACGCTCCTTTAATGAGAATGTTTTATGTAAATGTTTTCATTTCAATTTATGTAGTTTCTGAAGTTGTTAGGTTTTATAATAATGCAATTCAAAAACAACTGTTAGGTTTGTTTATTTTTAAAAATAAATACACATTCTTCCAAAAGAGCTATCGAATTCAGTGGTTCATTTATCACGAAGTCATGCTTTTAAGGTCTAGATAAAGGATATAACTTGCAGTACTGTAGCAAATAATTTGATCTTTGAAAAAGGTTCCTAACGCTCTTTTAATAAGATGGTTATATGTAAATGCTTTCATTTCACTTTATGTAGTTTCTGAAGTTGTTAGGTTTAATAATAATACAATTCAAAAACAACTGTTAGTTTTGTTTGTTTTTAAAAATAAATATAGTCTTTCAAAATAGCTATCAAATTAGTAAGTGAATTTAAAAAATAATAAAAAATTTAATCCTAAATTTCTTAAAAACATAATAGAACCTACGTCTTTTCTTAAACAATGTAGAAACACTTTTAATGATATTTAAAAAATGCTGAATATAATTTTTTATTCATAAAAAATGTATTTCTCTTTTTTAACACATTGTATGCGGGACACGTACTAATATGTTTTCTGACGATTGATACTTGAGTGCGGGACACGTACTAGTACGGGTTAGTGTAACAACATGGTTTGTTTGTGGGTACAAAAATAACGGTATATACAGGAAAACGAAGCCGAATGTTCTTGTCTACTACACAGATTCTGGAAAAATTTAGACAAATAAAAACTAGTTTTTACATCAGTCGATGCGGAACCACAGAACGGGAAGGTTGATTAAAAAAATCAATTTAGATTTAAAATTAACTTTTTATTTATCCTTGCTAAAATATTATATATATGTATATTTATATATTATACATATTTGTATTATATATATATATATATTTGTCTATTTATATATATATATATATATATATATATATATATATATATATATATATATATGTGTGTTTATATATTTTAATATAAATACGAAAAGTTGGTTAAAAAATTAAATAATTTTCGATCTATTGAGATTTAATTGAATAACTAAATTTAAGCGCAAAACTCCCGCTCCCGGTACAATTACGACGTGAAATGTACCCGCACACTATGTGTTAATAGTTTAGTTTCTAAATTCTTTAGATAAGCGAAATAAAAATATATATTAATTTATAAAATTTTTATAGTTAATTTTATATTTTTATAGATAAAGGGAAAGTTACAATTCCACACTATATTAGTCATTTTTTGTTTAAATTAGGATCATTTTAATAAATTCTTTTACAGGAATAAAATTATAACTCATTTTATTAATACCTGAAAGTTTAGTGGATGATACAGAGAATTTAAGATTACGTACCTTTTTTTTTATAAAATACAAAATTGTAATTATCGTTTCTTAAATATCATAAAATGTTTTTCTACAGTGTCCAAAACCCTTGGTTTTAATGTGTCTATAAGAATGTTTGAGGTAAATTTTTAATTTAAGAAAAATACTTGCAGATTTCATAAATTATTTGGCCAGATTGTGTATTGTGATTTTAAAATTTTACACAATCATGAATAACTATTTACTTTAATATTTATAGATCTTCATTATTCTCGTATGTATCCATTTGAATTGAGGTCATGTTTCCAGTTCTGAAAATATCTTAAAAATTTTTTTATTAGAATTCTCAAACCAATTTTATTCTTCAGGGAAAATTTATTTAAATTTAACAAGAATTGCAATTTAAAGCTCCATATAAGTGCACATCATTTTTTTATATAAAATTTTAAATAAACTTTAATAAAAACTTTCCAATAAGTATTTCAAAGGTTTAAAACTAGTTTTGTTTTATAAATAGCATTTATTGAAATTTCCTTTGATATGGAACATTTTAAAGCACGAATCGAAAGAAAATGATCCTAAACAAAGAAGAATAAAGAAAATGTCGTGAAGCAAAATCAAACTAATTAATCCAGAGTGACTAATAAAATCAACTAAGTACTAATTTTTAGGTGACAGGTCATTAACTCATTAATGCCTAGTATCCCCTTTTAGAGACAGCTAAAAATGGTTTTTGTTTTCTTAAAGCAAGTTTTCTTTACCATCAAAGATAGATGAACACCTTATAAACATCCATGCCATAGTGGGATTCGAATCCACGAACTCCGTTACCGAAAATCAGCGCCCTAA
>CM063510.1:2378584-2403584 GCA_032207245.1 Pardosa pseudoannulata | reverse complement strand
GTTTCAGAACAAAATGTATTGTTATAAAAGCGACTGACGGATTTGATATCCCCAATGAAGTTCTAAAAATCTATGATGCAATATTGAATCTGGCATGAAGAGCAAATATTGTTTTACATATCTATCAGAATATAACAGTCTAACAATGTGTATTGTGTTTTTCGCAATTTGGAAAAAAACATTTACCTTGATATGTTAGCCCTTTAACGTGCACGTTCGAATTAACTAGAGCGCACTAAACTGGCCAAACTGAACACTCGAGGTAATTCGAGCGTCATTGCACTTTATGTTGCTATAATTTTTCACACACGAATACAATCGAGAATTGAAAATAAAGTGAAAGCAAAAAACAATCGTTTTATTGATATTTATCATTTACATGGGATTATATGCTATATTCGACTATTTTCTGCCATGTTATCAAAATCCAAAATTATTTTTGTAATTTTCTTGGCAAGACAACGTTCTAAATTGTGATTTTACATAAAAAAATTGATTTTTTTTTTTGGCCGGCCTTTGTCAAAAAGGAGAAAAAAAACTGCATTAACCCTTTGACAGTTTTATTTTTTTTCCAGAATTCGGTCAAAAAAAGTCACATTTTTATTGCTTTTTTTTGTTTATTTTACATTTTTAAGTAAAGATATGTTATTAAAATTAACACTTATAATATTTTTAAGCATTTGTTACAATTTTTTTTCTTTCTATGAAAGCATCAGAACTGAAGTTTACCTTTAGTCTCATCGATATACAAGTTAATTTTTGGAATTCCACTGAAAGCAAATCTAGGAGTCGGATCCGAAGGATTATCACAATTAATTTCAAAAAATTATCTTGCTTGACTGATTCCATCTGTACTACTATCAGAGTCACTACTATCCAGGTCATCTAGTAAAATTTCGCTACTATCATTTACAGATAATTCAGTTTCTGATTCCGAGTCACAGTTCGAATCACAACAAATTAGCTCCATACGCTCTGAATTATCCGTTATTTTAAAGTAAAAATATATTATTCAACTCCCACATCAATAAAATTATCAGGTGGTTGGTAAAATATAACCAGAAAGCTATACACTGAAAGATAACAATTCTTCTTCTGATACAAAACATGCGAAAAAAACCGCGCTTTTGAACCAATCAGAGTAGAAAATACAATAAACTGTAAACTATCATTTACTGGACATCTATAAGAATAATTTGTTACTAAAATTGGAAAAAATACCACCGAAACAGTGCAAGCGAAATAGAAATCAGATTGCCGTACGCCGTACGGGCGAATCAGTAAAGGCCCAAAAGCTGTGCCGGTATGGCATACGGGCAAAACAGGGAAGGGGTTAATCTAAGTTCTCAACATATTCATATCCTCAGATGTTTTGCGGAAATATTTATTAATATCATTTATCAAAATTATAATATTTCTCCCATCAATTTTAAAAACACAGCTACTTTAATCTAACTTATATAATCAACTGTATTCAAGAAACTTTTTGTATACTACACAAATGGTAAAACGAAAGGATTATAGATAACAAAAAGTTGTGTCACCATTATTGATAAGATGTGAAACCTAAAGTATGTATGTTGAGGTTCGTGTGTATCAGAACCTCTATTTTGCATAATGAAATTTAAGACACACTAAGGAATCCATTAAATGCAAAATTCCACATAAGAATCATAAATCAGTCAGATAGCAATGCGAAAGCACATCGCTGTAAAATGCCGTCATGAGTTTCACCGGCGTACTATTTAGCACGAAGCAGCAACCTCTAACCTCAGGTAAATTTATTTCCATGAAGAAAAAGACAGCCCTGATAGATGGTGATAGGCAGATATCGCACATAGACGCGTGCATGGGATCGGTGGGAAAAATTTGATTTTTTACCTCAGCCGACCAGAATTGATCCTCTTCCAACAGGTGATTTTCGAAAAGTGTGATTGATGAGCGTTGTTGGAGGGAGTTTTGAAGAGATGCAAATGTCACGCATGTGTGATTTTTACCTTTTTGGAAAACTGCACTCTGAAACGACTCTGAATGCGATTGATGGTCTAAATAGCTAAAAATCCAGGGCTGCGTAATGAATGAAATCAATGGTGTGAACCCTAGAAGTTGAACAAGCGATCATTAACTTTGGTATAACGACGCAAAATTCCAGTCGTAAATGTGGCTAGAAAATAAACAAGAGAATCCAATAGTTTATCACACCTTGTATCGAGAGTGTTGTCAATTTTGGCTAATTTACTTACAGTCGTTGGAGTGAATAGTTTTAATCATCGAAAGCCAAATATTATGGGGCAATTTATTTGGCGTTCAGGATGAAAATGAAGATTTCTTATTAATCAAGAGGTACCGTTATATGTATTTATTAACACATTGTGTGCGGGTACATTTCGCAGCGGAATTGTACCGGGAGCGGGGGTTTTGCGAGGAAATTAAGTTATTCAGTTAAATCTCAATAGATCCAAAATTATTTAATTTTTTAACCAACTTTTCGTATTTTATATTGAAATATATAAACAATTATATAAATAGAAATATATAAATAATAACAATAACATTTTTGTAAACTAAAAATATATTCTTTAGTGGATAAATTTATAATAGTATCGTAAATATGAAAAATCAAACAGGAATAGTAGTATATAGTTTTAGTTTCTTCGAATTATGTTATATATAAATATTTATATATTATAAAAAATTGAAAACAGGTATCATAAAACTAATAATGTTTTACAGTGTGGTAACAGTCCAAGTATTTTTCTCTATGAAGAGGTACACGGCAAAACCCGTACTAGTACGTGACCCACGCTGAAGTGTCAATTGTCAGAAAACGTGCTAGTACGTGTCCCGCATACAATGTGTTAAGGAAGAAATTTGTTTTCGTGTAGTTGTACCCATGTACACGGTAAGATAAACTCCTTTATTTATGGTTCACATTTTACAGTTTTAGAACATGTCTTCAAAAGTTACAAATGTTACATTTTGTAAAGTACGAAACTAATAACATCTTGAAGTACATTTAAATAAAAGATCCACGTATTCTTTAATAGAGGCTGAATCAAGTAAAATAGGTTCGTGGTTGCAATACCCACCAAGTTCCAAAAGAATACCTTTAGAGATGGAAAGCCAAGCTTGTGAGTCTTCTAGTCTTTCCCTGTTTCTAAATTACGGGGATTTATTTTATTTGTGTTGTTTTATGGAGTAATGTTGGTCGCCTATATGAGGCTTTCATAATTAACACATTGTATGCGGGACACATACTACGGTAGTACGCGTACGTGTACTGCGGTAGTACGTTTTCTGACGATTGATACTTGAGCGCAGAACACATACTAGTACGTTTTCTGACGATTGATACTTGAGCGCAGAACACATACTAGTACGTTTTCTGACTATTGATACTTGAGAGCGTATCACGTACTAATACGGGTTAGTTTAACAACATTGTTTGTGGGTACAAAAATAACGATACATACAGGAAAACTAAGCCGAATGATCTTATCTACTACATAGATTCTGGAAAAATTAGACAACTAGTTTTTACATCAGTTGATGTGGAACCACAGAACGGGAAGGTTGATTAAAAAAATCAATTTAGATTTAAAAATAACTTTTTATTTATCCTTGCGAAAATGATTATATATATATATATATATATATATATATGCTTATTTTCTATTTATATATTTGTTTATATATTTCAATATAAAATACGAAAAGTTGGCTAAAAATGAAATAATTTTCGATCTATTGAGATTTAACTGAATAACTAAATTTACGCGCAAAAACGCCCGCTCCCGGTACAATTTCGCTGCGAAATGTACCCCCACACAATGTGTTAAATGATTAATAGAAAATCTGCATTAATATAAATATCTGTGTATGGTCAAACGTTTAATCGGTAAGTACCCCTGCATTATTAAAAAAATCTACATAAATCTTTGAACATAAAATAGTTAGAAAGAGAAGAGGATAAAAAGAAAGAAAACAAAATGTTTCAGATATCCAAAGCATTCAAAGGGACTAAATTTTGGTCAAATTGGACATAAGTATCACCCATTTATTTTTCTATGTAGGTCAGACTTTCTTTTACTGACTCAGATATATTACATATAAAACGATTTTATTCATTTATAATACTTAAACTAAAATGTTTATACTACAGTCTAAAGAGAACCCAAAATCTTCTATAGGAACTTCTGTTCAAATTTACGCTTGCTCAAGTAGTTTGACATTTTGTTGGCATGACTGAAAAATTTGGCACTTTATGATATCGTTTTGTAGACGAAATGACGTCTTGAACAATGATGCTGGTTTAAGAAAGCGAATGATAAATTATAGCAGCAACTTAATGACATTGACTTCAAGGTAATGCTGGAATTAATCCTTATTGCTATTTTGGAATGAATGAGGCCGTGTGTTTTAGTGGGGGTTGGGACTTTTTTTTTAAGCAACAAAGCACGATTCTATCTTTGATCACTAATTTAGGCCCTGTAAAAAATTGTGAAAGCTATCCCCGATATGTCCATTTAGATTCCCACATATTTGAAAGCACCAGATAATTATTAACCCTTTAATACACAGTTTTTTAAAGGCCGGCCAAAAAGAATCAATGTTTAATGTAAAAATCACAATTTAGAACGTTGTCTTGCCAAAAAAAATTACAAAAATACAAAAATAATCAAAATTTGAGTATATTGGATATTTATACAATTGGTATGATTCCTAATTTTTAGAATATTATTATTTTCGAAAGAGTATATTGTTCAATTTATAGGCAATCTACCAATTGACAATATGATGTGTCATCCCTTGATGCGTAGGTATCAAATATGAAACCCTTATGTTTCACATTTAGCCAGAGCTTAGTAATAAAATAATTAATTATATTTTATTTTACATTATATTTTAGTAAAATATATATTGAAAAATGAACGAATCAGAATCTGAATACGCTGACGGAAAGCGGTTCACAAGGAAGAGATAAGTCATAAGTGATAAGTAGAAAAAAAAATATATTTTATACTTGAATATGTAAGTGTTATAGCTTACAATCCTATGTAAGTAATAAATATCAATAAAACGATTTTTTTTCTTTCACATTGTTATTTTCAATTCTCTATTGAATTTGACTGTAAAAAATTTATAGCAACATAAAGTACAAAGCCGCTCGAATTATCTCGAGTGTGCACAGTTTGGCCAGTTTAGCGCTCTCGAGTTAACTCGAGAGTGCACGTTAAAGGGTTAATATAAATTTGCAGTGTTAATTCGATTTATTTATTTTCAAAATAACTATTTCTTCTGAAATCTGATCCCAGAAATTTTTCTCGATTACCATACATCCTTTACTTCGTACAAGGAGGTTAAAACATGCAGGTTTCATTTACTACTTCATTGTAGTAAAATAATTTCCTCACAAACATTATTCATCGGAATATTCTTGATCTGAACAGCACTTTCCCAGTTCCAGGTCTTATTGCACTTCCACAGCTATACAAAAGGCAAATAGTATCCGAGAGTCATTCACTAGGAAAATAAGATGCAGTTAAAAGTGTGTTCCACCATTCATCAGAAACAACAGGTAAGAGAAATTCAACATGTAATCCACCCTCATGCCACGGTTCCCGAGTAACATTAATCATTTAAGATAGCGTCACCCCTTTTGTCCTCTTTTAGTTTCAACTAAACTCTTCTCTGGCTCCAGACTCGGGATAAAGCTCGAGTCTGCGACAAAAGCACGCAACACAGGATTTGAATGCCGTTTATTTTAAAATCTGGAAATTCTGAATAAAATCTCAAAAATTTACAGAAGGTATAATTGTGGCTTTGCAGAAAACGGTAGCGAAAACGTCAAAATTAAAGCCAGATATATATGAAATATTTTATTAGAAGTAAAGAAAAATACATGGATAGGTAATTTCTGAAAGTTAATTTTTGATTGTTTTTAAGACAGTTGAAAATGATTAAATACGTAGAATGAACAGATATTGTCTATAAAAGTTTTCATTTTTATAGAGAATATCTTAATGTATCAAAAATTTGTATAAAATCAAACTGTAATAAAAGATACGAAAAATACCATTTTATACATAATTATTGACTGATTTTGTTTATGTGTTTGTGTATGTGTCAGTAAGTTAGCTAGCGATTTGAATATGAATTTGTAGGAATTACTTTACTATTGTATTTAGCTTAGAATAACATGGGTAAGAAAATTAACCCTATTGGATTAGGTTTCTTCATGTTTTCAAAAGCGAGCATTTTCAGTGCTATTTTCATGATAAAATAAGAAATAGCTGGGTTATGCTAATTTTTATAGTGACTTACTGACACACGTACTAAAATAGGTAAAGTTTTAGATGGTGTAAGCTATTTTTAAGAGATATATTTACTTGTATTATTTTATTCCTATTTTAGATCAAGAAGATTATTTAATATTATAATATCTCAACACTGATCTAGTATAATACGTAATAAATAATTTGCTTGTTCTAAATTGTCTTTGATTTCATTTCTTCTCTCATTTTCTTTCAAGCTTGATACTTTAATTTATATTTATTTGTAAGTATGTATATAGGGATGAATTAATAAAACTATGAAAACGTTAGAAGTGAAAAACTTTTTACTTACTCTCAGAGGTGTTATTTTCCTAAAATTTATAGGAACAAATTGATTGGTTGATAAAGACCCGTAGTTTGACCTGGTTTGAACTCAATGGTGAGAAAATTAGAGTACGGAAGTTAATAGAAAGTTAGAAAAAAAACGAAATTAATGAGAATTTAAAAACATGCGAATTATTACTTAGACTTAAACACACACACACATATATATATATATATATATATATATATATATATATAGTATACCCTATAACCTCTACCCCCTAAACGACTTATAACTAGCGAGAAGGTTTAGTTTGGAGCTCTATGATCTACTGTTTTGCTAACGAGATCTGGAATTACTGCTTTCCGAACGGCTACGAATATCCATACCAGCACTGGGTTTCAAACCCGCGAACTCTGGTACCGAAGAGAAGCACTCTACCACTCAGCCACCGTTCGACTAATGACGATTCCAATAAGAATGGTTATGGTTTGGAGCACAAACACCTATGCCCTCAACATTAAGAAAGATGTTTCTATCTATCTAAAGAGCTATAGATGGCGACGTAAAATTCCAACAGCCACCACCAGGTTGTTTTGGTTTGGGGAGTTACAAACTACTGTTTTGTTACACGAGATATAACGAGATCAGTACCTACAACTTAAAGCAGAATCCAAACGGCTGCGAATATCCATGCGATCGGTGGGATTTGAAGCATAGAATTCCTGCACCGAAAAGCAAGGACCTACCATTTATCCATAATTTAGCCAAGGTTGATTTGGAAAGCTACTAGCTACCTTTATTTCTACACCAGAATTAATGAAACCGGAAGACACTGCTTAAAACCGATTCCAAGCGTCTACAAACATCCCTGCTTGCTAATATATTAGAATCCATTACCGAAGATCAACTCCCTACCCAGACAGCCAGACAGTCAGTCATAGTTCGGCCTGCTAAAGTCATGTTTAGAATGGCACTGGAAGAGCGCTGGACAATTCGTTGAGATGTAACTAACAATCTCAAAAATCACTTGTATGCCAAATTTTAGCTGAATGCTATACATGGGATGTAAATTTTACCAGTTTTCTTGTAAAAAAATAACAGGTTATGCTTTATAAATGAATAAATACGAGAGTTACAAGGGAAGTTTAAGAAAAGTATAATAATATTTTTCGGAAGCATGTTATCTGTACATGAATTTTATCTTTCTAATACCATCTGCACCCTGACCCTCTTCATGCAGTCCTCCAGCAAAAGTAGCGAAGTCCCTCTCCGCCCCCGCAGCAAACTTTCGCGCGGCTGAGTCATTTGAAAGTCGCACCTTTTGTCGATTGTCTCGCAAGACAAACAGTCCACTGAAATATTCAGAGCCAGGAAGAATATTCGAGGAAGCGGCTCATTTATTTGCGGCGGCCGGACAGGGCGGAAAGCCTGGCGATAATCCACCCCGATCCATCGTGCTGGTGTAACATTCATCACCCCTTTTGCCCCGCTTTGACTGCCGAACAGACTGACGCTCGCGCCGGGGCCCGCAGGGAAATCCGAAGGAACACAATGGATGAGACACCGCTGGAGTTGCCTTTTGGCGAAATTCTCACTCTGTTTGGCGAACAGTTTTATCTCACATTTCAAGGTCTTTTTTTTTCCTGGAGAACAGATGTTTTAACTATTGTATTTACTCGTGTATAACTCTAGGAGCAGCCTTAGAGCTGGACAAACCAGACCCCAGTTTGGGGTGACATTTTGGCTCATATTAGTTAAATACTTCTTAATCAGAAAAAGAAGTACTTTATAAAAACAGTTCAACCTGTCTACTTTGATATTTGTATGTATATATCTCGAATTTTTCTCACTTTATTTATTCACCCTGTTTGTTTCTAATATTTCCCTGTAAAAATCCTTATATCTCTTAATCCTAACTCCATGATTTGCAAATTTGAGGATGAATCATTATTTAACAAACAAAAATGGTTTTCTCCGGTCTGCATTTGGGCAGTAGACATAAAAGCCGACAGAGTGGTAGTAAACTGCGGTATTAACATTAAACTACAGTATGAAAATCTGATTGCAACAAGGAAAATATTTAAATCAGAAGTTTCTTTCAAGGTGTTTATAAATCTAAGCAATTCTAGTGCTACTTTGGAGTTTTAACAGAAGTAGATATAATCGAAAAACGTGGTATACAGTCGTATACAGAAAATAAGTGCATAATAAAGCAGAGGAGGGTACATATACTTCAAAGATCGCAGCAAAAGGTGCGGAAAAAGGCAATGAATAGTTTTTTCCGCCTTCGCCTAAATAGGAAGATAATAGAGATGGTTTGGAGTGCTACAGTCTATTTTTTTGCAACACGAGGGCTAATGAGACCGGGACCTACTGCTTAAAGCCGATTCCGAACGGCTACGAACATCCATGCCTTAGTGGAATTCGAACCCACGAACTCCGATTCCGAAGGCCAGCACCCTAACCATTCGTCCATATTTCGGCAATTGGATTGCAACAAGGAAAATATTTAAATCAGAAGTTTCTTTCGAGGTGTTTATAAATCTAATCAATTCTAGTGCTACTTTGGAGTTTTAACAGATGAAAAATAATCAAAAAACGTAGTATACAGTCGTATACAGAAGATTAGTACATAATAAAGCAGAGGAGGGTCATATACTTAAAGGTCACAGCAAAAGAGGCGGAAACGCAATGATAGCTTTTTCCGCCTTCGCCTAAATAGGAAGATAATAGGGATGGTTTGGAGTACTACAGTCTACTTTTTTGCAACACGAGGGCTAATGAGACCGGGACCTACAGCTTAAAGACGATTCCGAGCGGCTACGAACATCCATGCCACTGTGGGATTCGAACTTACGAACTACGGTACCGAAGGCCAGCATCCTACTAAGTAGGAAAAAGGAAGATAATAGATAAAATGAATAAACTTCAATATTAAAAGGTTTCAATGGATTAATCGTATTATACCTTGTGATTATTGTATTACATTATATTAGTTATTAACACTAGATTACCCGAGATTTCTTGTATACCTATATTGCCTAAAAACAGTCAAAATGACTGCATTGTGAAAAAATAACAAATATGTAAAGAAATTTGTTTAAAATTAATTTTTAATATTATATAATAAAGGAGGGCGTAAGTAACTACAATTATTCATAAACCCATTTATATGTAATTATTAATTATTAACTTAATTGAAATACAAATCAGTGCAAGAAATTTATTCTTTTACGATGATTAAGCTGTGTTTACTAGTCTACCTATGCCTAGTAGGCATAGCTATGTCTATTGAACAAATATACAGCAAGACTATAGCTTTAATATCTATAGTCTGGAGGTATATATCTGGTTTAATGAATTTCCATTCGAGTTATTTCAATTTTTTCTACAATACATATAATTTAAGATATACCCCTAATATTTCTAAAAATTTAAAAATGATGTTTTCTGGTAGAGGAATTGAGGGTATAAACGTGCTTGTTCCTGCAAATGGTTTGGTTCCGAGTGCTATGGTCTACTTTTTTGCAACTTGAGAGCCAATAAGAATAGGACCTACAGGGCTGGCGGATGAAAAAATTAGTTTGTGTACAAAGAAAATAAAGGAAGGTACAATTGAAATCTAGTAACTAATTTCAATGGATAACTCATTGAGCGTCAAATTTTCTATTTCAAATGAGGTTCCTATTATGTGTTACAATATAATGTTTGCGACTTAAATGCCGCGGCATAACTAGCTCTATTCTACATCTTACTCACACGTTATCACGAAGAGTTCTTTTCGTATAAAAGGGAAAGGGATAAATATTGTCATAATCCTTCGTTTCACCTACTTTCCATAAAAAAAAAGGGGTGGGTTGATGTCCGGGGTTTTCAGTTTCAGCCCTCATACCATAATATCTAAATTCATTTCCTCCCTAAGACCTAAGATGACATAAAATTCGTGAGATAATTCTTTAAAAAATGGAGTCATCTTTGGAACAACATTGAAAGAGTTTTCAAACTTGATTCATTGGGTAAAAAATAGTTGACTCGCTGGAAAGTTATTGTATGACAAATTTTAAGTAAAAGTCAAACACTCGCAAACACTCTACATGAATTTTAGAATTTTTGCCCTTATTGAAAATATTTTTAAGTCTGTTAACGTCTAGCGTACTTATTTGAAGTCGGTTAAATATAGTTAATACATTTTATTTTCGGGGAAAAGGTGATTTTTCTTTTTAGTGAAGATAGATTTGGTTTGGTTTTGGAGCTCTCTACTCTATTGGAACATGAGGGCTAAGGTGACCAAGACCTGTTGTTTAAAACCGATTCTGAAAGGCTACGAACATCCATGCCCCTGTGGGATTCAAAATCACGAACCCCGGTGCTGAAGATCAGCTCCATTTGGCCATCGATTGGCTTATGTAAGATAGATGGGGATCTCATAAGCGATGCCCCAAATTATTCAGTATCTACTATTATTTATAATTCTGTCATTTGGATCAACATGTTAGAATAATTTGTGCCTCACATAAAAATTTACTATTCCAGCAGGTATATCGCATGAAGCCAGGATGTATAGCTAAACCTTTAATAAACATTCCTTTTACAGTATTGTGTTTAGAAGATAATTAAATCATTGATAACGAAATTGTTCTTTTTTATAAATAATCCCCTGATCTATAATTACCTAATTTTGATCTTCCCAAAGAAGAAGATTTTTGTTTCCGGTTCAGTGCCCCTCTTCACCCTGCTAATCACCCAGCAAGATGTCATACAGACCCACATATTTAACTAGCACATTTTTGGGTTTTACAGAGATGTGTTTAGTAATCCTGTCAGGTTCGAATCCAGCTCTCCGGGATTCTTACCTAACTCTGTCCAGCTAACCACCTAATTATATCGTGTCCAAACGAAAACACTTGAAATAAAAGCAAAAGTAAATTAAAGGTGTCAGCAAAATTTTTGATTAGCTATAACACATTTAGTAGCCGAATCGTTAGGGGCTTTCGGTAAAGAAGTCTTGAATCCTTGCTGGCATATATGATCTTACAAGTTCGGTTTGGTTTGGTTTGGTTTGGAGTGCTACGGTCTACTCCAAACCAACAAGTTCGGAATCGGTTTTAAATAGTAGGTTCTAGTTTTACTAAACTTCCCGTAACAATAATTATACTTTAGCTTTTCAAAGCACATCAAACCACAGTGATGTTTACAACGATTCCTAATAGACAAGAAGATGTAAGTTCTCATCTAACAAATTCTTGTGTAGCAAACCTACATTGATGCAATCTCGTCTAGCAATTTAATTTCAAACTAATAAACAAAGCATTGCATTTTAGTGAAGATTAAGAGGGATGTAGATATTTCGATTCTTATTGCAGTGGTAGATGAATAAGAATTCAAAGTATGGGAATGATATTAAAACCAATTTACACGTTAAAAGTTAAATATTTGGTAGGAGTGATAGATTTTGGTTTTTTTACAGGTCGGATGGTATCCGAATCGGTAGAGCCTATCGCTAACGAAGTCTTAAAGCCTTGCTGGCAGGTATGATCTTACAGGTTCGGAATCGGTTTTAAACAGTAGGTTCTAGTTTTACTAAACTTCACGTAACAACAATTATACCTTAGCTTTTCAAATCACATCAAACCACATTGTTGTTTACAATGATTCCTAATAGACAAGAAGATGTAAGTCCTCATCTAACAAATTCTCGTGTAGCAAACCTTCATGATGCAACCTCGTGTAGCAATTTAATTTCAAACCAACAAATAAAACATTACATTTTAGTGAAGATTAAGCATGACGTAAATCTTTTGATTCTTATTTCGGAGGTAGATTAATAAGAATTCAATGTATGGAAATGATATTAAAACCAATTTACATGCTAAAAGTTAAATATTTGGTAGGACTGATAGTATTTTGTTCTTTTATTTGGAAGAATGTGCTTTTGTAGAGGTTTGACAATATGATTTCTGTTTACTTTTGAAAAACACGCAAGTTTTTTTTAAAAAAGGAAATTGGTAAGCATAACAAGTCCGAAAGCAGATGAAACAATGTTATGTGTTCGCATGCAATTGTTTTTCTAAGACAGATCCTGTTATGATCTGTGTTAAGTTCTTCCCACTGTTTCTCTCCTTGGCGCGTTGGCATTTTCTTGGCAACCCTTTCTCCTCAGGGTTCATTCCGTATGCTAATGAAGTCGCGAGGCCAACAGATGAAAAGTGTCACAGTAGATTGGGATTAATCGCCAGCACCGATCGCCCGCCAGGATTAAGGGAAACAACCCGAAGTTCGCATAAAAAAAATGCAAGCCCAAGTAAAAAAAAAAAAGAAAAAAATGGCATATGTATGGGGATAGTCCTTTGATTGCTGCTGGGACTACTGAAAAGTCAATTTTGTTTGCCGAAATGGTTCCCGGGATTGAAGACATTTGGTTAAAATGGATGCCTATCCCTGTACCGCAAGTGCTTTTATGCAAAAAAGATTTCCCCAGATGGTGAGATGCAGTTTGAGAGAGATTGACGTTTGCGCTCCTGACAGCGTTAGGCAGACTCGTTTTCGTGTGTCGGTGTCATTTGCTTTCAGAAATTGTAACAGTTTCTAGTGTAAAATATATACATCTCTCTGTCTGACAGCCTTATAATATTCTTTGTAAGGGTAAGAAGTAAAATTTTAATTCTTTTGTCTTATTCGGTGGGTGATGTCTTTGAACTTCCTTTTTCATTGGAGTTGTATTCTAATTTATTTTAATTCCTTGATATGGAGGCACAAAAATACAAATATGTGTTTCATTAAAATATGGTAATTTATTTAAATATTTATTTGTTTAAAATAAAACGTGATTATAATAAATTTATTATTTCATTCATTATTTCCTTATTTCATTTAAAAGATATATCGGGATAATTATTGCTCGTATAACTTTTTAAAATTAAATTATGCCTATAAATTAGCTCTCTCTCTCTCTCGAAATTATTTATTTTCAGTTTTAGAGCATTTGCTGAACTTCGTATCACAACATAGAAGAAGCAATGTTTATGACCTATTAATGGACTATGGATCATGCATATTATAAAATTTTGTACTTAAGACGTTGCACAGACGATTTATATATGAAGGTACATACATGTAATAAGACGGACTTCACGATGGGTTTGGTTTGGTTTGGAGTGCTAAGGTCTACTTTTTTTGAAACACGAGGGTTAATAAGACCGGGACCTACAGCTTAAAGCCGATTCCGAAAGGCTACGAACATCCATGCCACAGTGGGATTCGAACCCATGAACTTCGGTGCCGAAGGCCAGTACCCTAACTAATCGGCCATCGTTCGGTCTTCACGATAGGTGGCTGCAGTTATGGCCCATAAAAATGACACTGTTTTAGCTAAAGACCTTTATTAAGATAACTTTGGAGGACAGGCTCTCACTTCATCATAGGGACAGGACAAACTGAGGAGTCAGCTTGCATGAAGCTATATGTAAAAGGCCCTTAACATATGGGTCAACATCTCAGTCAAAATCTGTGGGTTTATCTCTAGGAAAATCTGCCTCCGATGGCGTAATCTTCTTTATGTTTGGAAATTTCCTAAATTGTCCGCAAAGGCAATGTAGAGTTATAATTGATTAGACCCCTTCTCTGAGGACATAAACCGTAGCCCTAGTGGTCAATTTAGGTTAGAGGTTAAAAAGGGGAATGCAGGAATTTTTAGCCCTTTGCAAGTTTTGAAAACCCCGGATAATTTTCTCGGTCTGTCTTAGGGGTTTTATACAAAATGCCTACATTAGTTTCCCGATCCAATTTACTTTTCCCTACATACATATTATACATGTTTTGAATAATATGTATGTAATATGTATACTGTTCAGTCGAGAAAGGATATGCATTGAATTCTCAGCATAATGTAAATATAGTGGCGCAGAATTCGATCGGTATATTGTAATGTCGATGTTACCAATACAAATTCAAAATTTACTAGCCAAGGAATTTTCGTCCAATACTGCAAATACGATAGACAGACATATTATTGCATTTTATCACTTTTATAGTACACAAAAAAAAAACCTCTCAAACAAATTTCTTTTTAGTGGTTATTATTACATTCTATTCCAGCATAACTGACTGAAAGCCACCAGAGGCTACCACTCTTCTATATATCGGCTGCCCCCAAACAGTAAGGCGCTGTGATAGCACTAGCTGATTATATCAGCTTTTTTATGAACATTTTGATTTCTTTTATTAAAAACGTACACAATTAATATACAGACTCAGGAAGAAAAAAATCATGCCTGAAGATGCTTGATTGTCAAGGGACGGTACTGATTGGAAACTTTGGGAACATTTTTCTTCTTATAGAAATGAATTGCGATAAAGGTTTATATTTAAAATTTAGCAACATTAGTTAGGTTGTCTTCCGTAACGTACTGTAGCATCACGCTACTGGAAAACTTTTAATATGTATTTGTTTGTGTATTACGGCTCGCTCTGACATCCGTCGAACGTGTTACTTGCTATCCGGGGGGTCCCCATGCCTCCATTCTCTCCTCCCTAACCTCTCCTCTAGAAAAGACAGAGAGAGGGATGTGGGGGATTTCGAGTGACGTCACGAGGGCCGAGCATCGTTTGATGTGAGAGAAGACGCTGAGGGTTGTTGTCCGGCGGGCGAGGATGAATGAGCCTTGCCGATAATGTACATGATGTAAATATTTGTATATACCAGAATAAACCCTTTTTTCTTCTCCATCTTGCTTGTGCTCGATGATTTCATCCTCATGAGGCCTTTGAAAAACCCTGCTCGACCATAACGCTACCAAACTTACCTATTTTAGAGCTGTGAAGTTACAATACCACTCCATGACTATTTCAGTTATTTGTGAAATAGGATCTCAGTATTGATTTGTCGCTTACAAACAAATGTACATAGTTTGTATCTGTAGTAAATAATTTTCACATTAATAAAAAGTTAATGAATTTTAGATTATATACATTTAATTTACAATAATCCCTGAAAAATTTATTTAAGGAACAATTATTTTCTCTTAACAACTTACTCTAGGTTACAGACACTAAACTCTCTTTCTAATAAGTATAACTCTTGAAATAAATAGACTTCGCTTATGGGATCGCGGTTAATGTTATCAAACGTTTATTGTTACCGAAATCACTTGGTCCCGATCTTTATCCATTTGTATGTTGAAATTATCCCTTTATGTGATTGTTACATCGGTTAATAGGATTAGTATTCGAACCTCATTTTAACTAGCAAAGGAATATTCACAATATATTCAAAAGGAACCCATTCTTTTCTTTCCCTTCGCTGTTGTTTGACTTTCCGAGAATTCTCCTTTTCAACCTACGGAAATGGGGAATGAACAAAGGTTGTGGGAAATTACACTTTTCTGGAATTTTTCAGATATACCCACACCATGCTGATGTTCAGTGGTTGTCAGATAAACAGAAGGCAGCACATTATTATCGGAACTGAGAAGCATATTCACATTTTATGCTTTGCTCGCTTACATACAGCTTGTTGATATGGAAGCCCGAAAGCGAAATGATTTAACATTAAAACAAAAGATCGAAATTTTAAACGTTATAACAGGTTGATTATGATTACGAACAATTTATCAACCAGCTTCTTAGAAAAAAATTGTAGACAGTGAACAATTGATCAATTTTTTTAATTATGTATACAATTCTTATGTTTTAAAGCATAATATACAGTAAATAAATATAAGATGTGTTTTTTCATTTTGTTTTGAAATTTAGTACGTGTGAATTAAAAGGGGGGAAGGGTAAATTTATCTAATTTTTCATATCGTTTATTGTTATCAATCCGTTATTGTTATCAAAATCACGGTGTCCCAAACTGATCACATTAAGCGGAGTCCACTGTAGTATTAAATGTTTGCCTGTCGCTGCTATCTGACTAAACAAACTACAACTGTTTATGCTCATTTAAGCGAACCATCAATTTATTCCCTGTTTGTACCTTCATCGTTAGAACCTACTTTCACGGCCAAATAAGCATCATTACCAAATAAATATGGTTCATTCAGTTAGATTGTATCTAGTTTATTACTTGTGATGGCTGAAATTGGAAACCGTAAAAAACTATAAATATACATTCCTTCTATGACATCCGACATATTCCCATGTAAAAATGCCCAGGCTAAAAAAAAACATATATGCTTTTCATAAAATATTAAAAATAAAATAAATCATAGCTCTACCCCTGTATCTGTGATTAGCAGTGGTATTTCCTAACAATAAATTTCTATACATATCCACTGTTCCATCCCTTATTCTCATCCATACAACATAACAACAAAGCTTTTACAGTTTTAAAAAGGACAAAAAATTATTAGCTTAGTACTACTAATACAAACGGAGGCTATTTCTTAATAGCCGTCCTTGCATCGACCGAATTTTCCAAACGATTGTTTGCTTTGATGGATATTGGAAAGGGAAAAAAAAAATGAAAGACACTATTCGGAACTGAGAGTGAATGTTTTTAACGAGCTATTGTCTGAATCTATCGGCGGCCTCATCAAAAACCCATCGGGTGGCCTGCTCAGTTCGACACATTATGACGGGAAACCCACCTGTCGAATCTGCAAATCAGCGCAGAGGGCAAGCCACAGATGGCTCGCTAAAAAATCCGGTTCGTCAAAGTCGAAGGACACTCGGACAAATGGGCAGACATCGGATAACCGCCCAAATGACAACTGTTTGAACACCAGTTATTAGTGCTTCGTGTGTTATCTCTCTTAGACACCGTTGACAAGAACACAGCCTGCATAATTCCGGGTTGCATTCAGTATTTTTAACCGAGATAACAAATACATTTGTTACTTATTTGAGGAAGAAGTTGCTGATTCTTTCCACATCTGACAAGCAAACGATTTCAACATACAAACTAAAGAAAAGTAGGCGGAATTTAGTTTATATTCCAACTGCCTTTTTTCTTTTATTTGAAAAGAAAAAATATAGAAATACTCGAATATAATAAAAGAGCTGAAATTGAAGAAAATAATGTTTTTCCTATCCAGCAGTAGCCGAACGATGGCCGATTGGTTAGGGTGCTGGCCTTCGGTACCGAAGTTCGTGGGTTCGAATCCCACAGTGGCATGGATGTTCGTAGCCGTTCGGAATCGGCTTTAAGCTGTAGGTCCCGGTCTCATTAGCCCTCGTGTTGCTAAAAGTAGACCGTAGCACTCCAAACCAAACCAAACCAAACCTATCCAGCAGTAGCATCTCAACTATTTCATATTTTTCGACTATTCGGCTATTCAGTATTTTTAACCGAGATAACAAACACGTTTGTAACTTATTTGAGAAAGAAGTTGCTGATTCTTTCCCCATCTGACAAGCAAACGATTTCAACATACAAACTAAAGAAATGTAGGCGGAATTTAGTTTAAAAACGAACTGCCTTTTTTCTTTTATTTGAAAAGAAAAAAATATAGAAATACTCGAATATAATAAAAGAGCTGAAATTGAAGAAAATAATGTTTTTCCTATCCAGCAGTAGCATCTCAACTATTTCATATTTTTCGACTATTCGACTATTCAGTATTTTTAACCGAGATAAACACATTTGTAACTTATTTGAGGAAAAGTTACTGATTCTTTCCACATCTGACAAGCAAACGATTTCTACATACAAACTAAAAAAATGTAGGCGGAATTTAGTTTAAAAGTGAACTACCTTTTTCCTTTTATTTGAAAGGGAAAAAATATAGAAATGCTAGAAAATAATTACACAGCTGAAAATAAAGAAAAGAATGTTTTTCCTATCCAGCAGTAGCATCTCGACTATTTCATATTTTTCGACTATTCGACTATTCAGTATTTTTAACCGAGATAACAAACACATTTGTAACTTATTTGAGGAAAAAGTTGCTGAATCTTTCCACATCTGACAAGCAACGATTTCAACATACAAACTAAAAAAATGTAGGCGGAATTTAGTTTAAAAATGAACTGCCTTTTTTCTTTTATTTGAAAGGAAAAAAATATAGAAATACTCGAAAATAAAAGAGCTTAAATTGAAAAAAAAGAATGTTTTTCCGATCTAGCAGTAGCATTTCGAATTGCGAATTTAACTTGCTTTTGCCCATTATTCATAATAACCGAATACGCCGATGTTCTATGCTGGAGCTCGCGGGTTCGAATCCCACTGGGGGATGTATATCCGGAATCGGCCTTAACCTGTTCGCGTCCAACGTCTCGTATACGCGAAGCAGCGATTTCGCTCTTATCAGTCCAGCATCACCTCCACGCGATGATTTACGGCTGATACTTAGAGATCAGCGTTGCGTTTGCGTAAACGGGGATCTGAAAGTTTTATTTTAATTATTAAATGCTAGATTTAATTACTAGCCGGCGTTAAACGTCAACGGTTTTCACAACGGTCGACTCGTATAGCATTTACAAGCTGGTCCTCCAGGGGTTAAACGGTTTTATCCCGTTCTCATTAGCCCTCGTGTGGCAAAAGAGTACACCGTAGAGTTCGAAATCAAATCAAACCTATTATTTCTATCACGAAACTCAATTTTAAAACAAACGAATGAAAATAACGTAGCCCAATAATTTTAACGATATAAACATATTTTTGAATAACAAATATTCAGATCTCACTATCTCTGGCTTGTGCTTCATCCGTTTTCTTAATTTTCTGAGTTCCTATTAGTTTCAAACAATCGTTAAGTAATTTGTGATACGCTGCGTTAAAAAAGCTTTCTTATCTACAATCTAAATTGCTTTTTAATACCAAACCATATTACGAATTGGCTGTATCTCAAGCAATTCAGAATTAAGGCAATGCTCTTGCTTTAGATAAAGGGAAATGGACCTAATAACTTCCCCTAACTCCGTTTCTATTAGAACATTTCTTCTGCTACTTACGTCGAGCAAGTATTAAGCGTAATAATTCTCTCACTTTTAATTTAACTTTATGTGAGATGAATTATAATAACTAAGGCATCCCATGAGTTTAGTGACATTCAAGGAATCATTAAGAATTTTAATTGTTTACTCAACAATGCACAGTAACCGCACGATAGGGTATGCATGTACTTAATTTCCTGTGTTTAAGCTGAAAAACAGAGTATCTAATTATTTCAAAGGATAAAAACCCTCATCACCAAATTGCAAAAAAGTTTATCTCTCTTTCTCTCTAAGCTTCTGTACCGTGTAATTAGAAGAGTAATTAAAATGTTGGTCGAATACAGAAAATTGGGTCTAGTTTTTAGCCTCCTTCTAACATACATCTAATAAGAGAATGCTACTTTTGCGGGCAAAACAATTTACGAAAAAGCAAAATGTATTTTTATTCAGATCTCTTGTAAAAGCTATCTCCTGCTTTTAACAGGAATTACCCACAAGGCATTGCTGGAATTATATTGGAGTTTTGTCTCTTCTCTGTGGAAAATCTGCTGACCCCCTGGTCTAAGTATGCCTACCAGTCCTAGAAGATTGTTCTTCTAGTTATGAAACACATATTAGAAACAATAGAATTCCTTTTAATGATTAGACAATAGATAAATCAGTATCTACAAGTTTACTGCACTTGTTACAGAACACATTAAATATATTGCACATTTTATTTAATACAAAATAGCAGTTAGGCAAAGAATTACGTTTTTATCAATATTTTTAGAGGACAATATCACATTAAATATCGGATCATTTCTGCCGAATATATATTGAAGAATATCTTAAATCCAAGTTATTATGAGATCCTGAGAATAAAACGAATTAAGCGAAATTTGAGGGGTTCACAGGTTTTTTAAACTTTCAAGAATTCAATTTTTAATTTAAATAACATCTAAATATTTAAATAGTTCTGTAAAGATCTGTAACTACGTCCTTTAGAGCCCTTGGCAAAAAAACTTGTCTGCGAACCTATCACCAAATATAGTGAGAAAATATATAAACATTTTTTTCTCTATCACATATTCAGAACAAACTCAAAATATTTTATTAGTTCTTAAAATGTTCCTCGTATATTAATTTTTTATCTGTTTCTATTTTTACCTTATTAATATTAAAAAATGCCTGATTAACATTAAAAAATTTTTTGAACGTCTTGGGGATATTGCTTTGCTGATAAACTGAATAGTTTATTTGAAGTTAATAATTATTTAGACGTTAAATTTTCATAAAAAATCCTAAATTTAAAATGTGTTTTAATAACTTTAATAAATTCAAAATTTAAAATGATTACCCGGATTTATATTAAAGCTTATTAGGGAAGACTGGTAAACATTTTGTAAAAATCTATAACAAGTTTAGTCTCTAGAAGCATTTAAAAAAAATAAAGTCATAAAAAAATTTTAAGCACATTGGATTTTATAATAAAAAAAAAATTATTTTTCAACTTTTCCTCATTTCTACTCGGGGCGTATCGTCCTCTTTCGGATCCCATTTTCCTCATGGTGCGGCGCCCCTAAAACTGATGCGCCAGTGGCAAATGCCACCTTTGCCACGCCCTAGTTACGGCCCTGGTTCTGTACATTTATCCAAAATACCGCCTTAAGAAATTTGTACTAGTTAATGAGTAATAATTCTTTTTATACAGATGTTTATATCCCTGTTCTGATACTAACATTTTAAATTTAATTTCCTCAACCTCATAATTTTGAATTTAAGCACACTGTTGCTTAAAAGGTAGATATGCTACATTCCTAAAAATTTTACCACATGTTACTCTGCATACTAAACCCCAAAAATTTATTATATTATATGTAAATTTTTTTTTTTTTTTTTTTTTACAGTTGGTAAATGTAAACATAATTTTAAATTTAAATTTTTAATTTTTATACTCATTTTTAAATTTATATACAACTATATATATATATATTGGTTATAATTTAAAAGTAATTGCTTTAATAATTAATTTGATCGCAATTTTTAATTTATATAAACGTGCTTTAATTTTATGACGAACGCACTTTCAGTATCATGTTTAAACCTTTAATCTTAATATTCTCGTATGAACAAATTTTATTTTTATATATATTATAAATTAAAGTACATAATTTAGATATATGCAGATATAAAATGTTTAGATATAACAAGTTTTTAAATTAACTTTATTAGAAATGTAGTACTTATAATGAGATTATATTTATAGATCCTTTGAACTCTCCTGTTGTACCCATGTACTTTTTCACGATGGTCAGCACGTGTACACACAGATGTGGACTAAATTTCCAAGAAGAATATAGACGCAGCTGTTGACTTCGAGTTCTAATGGGCACCCCTGCGGAGGAGTTGTAGCTGATGGTGTGGTACAAGTGTAATGATCTTTGCTTTAACTCTAAACATACCATAACCGGTCAAATGACCGTTAACATATATGTAACATATATGTAAAAATCCGATGGGTAATGAATAAAAGTTTATTATTTGTGTTTGTAATATATAAAAATTGACACTATACAACGTTGTTTAATTTTAATAAAGTTTTTACTTCCTTCCCAATATCCATATTTCATACATTTAATCAAAAAACAAAGTCCGGTTATTTGACCGGCTATAATAGAAATAAGTATGTATTAAGTGTTGGTATGTATAGTGATAAAGAACTTTCAATATTACAAATGTCCTTATCAGTGATTTATTGTCATTTTAAACACCACACAATGCCACATACATAAAAAGGAAAACCTTTGTAATAAGAGATTTATTTGGTATCACATGTGAATAGAGTACTGTGGAACAAAGCTATTCGTTATTTTTTCGTTATTTCAGTTGATATATCAGCCAAAGTAAAATTATGTGTGACACTCGAAAAATCATAAAATGTCGATCCAATTGACAAAATTATAAATAGCAAATACTCTAAAATCAATTGATAGTTTAAAGAACTACCATTTACCGTCCGAGGAAAGGGAAATTATTTCTGAGAAAACATAAAATGTCTACCAACTATTTTTCAGCTGTCCTTAAAAAGGAGTGCGGGGCATTAATGGGTTAGGAGTAGGGTAGAATAGCTATAAGTACTATAAACAAATTTGAGAAAGCTTTGTTTTGTTACACAACGTGATTATTTATTTGTCATGTTATTCATAAAACTGTGTAATATGTAATTCCCTGACGTAGTTAGAACGATACAAAATTTCTTCCTTCCCCTGTCTCAGCATTATGAACAGCATTTCGTAAGTACACTTCCTACTCCTTTAGAAAATTTACTTTCTTCTCGTGTCGTAAGAACTTCCCGTTATCTCAACTTCTGTTGAGAACACTTACTAACAAAGTTTGATTTCTCGCAGAAACTGGAATGGTGCCCTATTTTTTTCTCTTCTCTCTCTAAGACCTAAGATGTTACGTAAGGTATCTTCCGAAGATAGAAAAAAAAGAATGAACTGAAATGATTCTAAGAATAAGAAGCTTGCTATTGCTTTCTCTTCTTATTTAAAGCTCATTAGGCTTCGTTCGATGGACGTTTTGAACTTCTTTTGCGTTTCTATTAGAAACATTCTGCACAGTTAAAACTTTAATGAGTTATTATAGACATTTTTTTTTTGGTTATATTGTTGACAAGTAGCATCAAAAAATGTCAGCAGCGGAAAGTAAATACCGAAAATATTAGTCATGGTAAGAAATTAGGAACATCTCATCAATGTTTTTCAGTGAAATATGTTGCGTATAATTAATGTAAAATTACGATGTTCAAAAAAGCTTTTTGCTTAAGGAGATAATATAGTTCATTTATTTCAATTCACCACAGGACTGGTACCCTGAAGAGCGTAGGGCGTTTTTGATACCACTCCGGAGTATCCTTTCATTTTGATTTGTTATGGAGCACAATATTCTTTTTGTTACACTAAGGCTAATGTAACTTGGACTTACTACTTCAGTTGCTAAAGAGAATTCAGACAACCTAATTCAAGGTGAAAAGCTGTAACGTACCCGAGAAATTTATTAAAGAAATTTAGTTATGTACAAAACACATGATCCACTTCGCCTGGGGAAGTTCCTCAACACCAGTTGGGTCTCATAAGCAGAATCACAGTTCGGAACTGATATGGATGAAATATTTAGATAAGATATGGAAGCCCAGTGGTACTGGAGTAACGCTTAGCATTCCCACAATATAGGTCCGAGGTTCGATTCTCAGGCTGAGGAAGGTTGACTAAGCCTTTCGCCTAGTAGATAGACAATTTGAGGACCAAGCATTCTTGGAAACTAAACACTGGGGGTTCTGTGTAAGGCTGACCACCTAACTGGGACTTCGCACCAGTGGACCCTTGGTCTCGGAAAGAGATTGGCACTACAGGCCCTGACCCCCTAGGGGCTGTTGTGCCGAGAAGTTTAGTTTTAGGATAAGATATGCTTTCTGTGTTCCTGGAAGTAGAAGATCAATTGACCGAGATAGCGGTTTCAACTGAGTTTCTTCTACTTTGTCAGTTCACTTCCTGAGGGTTGGACGTGGAAGTGCAATGTTGTTGTCAAAGGACAGGGGTATATGTAACGGGTACCTTGATTCCTACATACGTAACTATAGCTATTATACCAAACCTAAGTAAGCTGGAAACGGACCATTGACTGTTCATATACAGTTTAAATGGAGTGAATCGAAAAGTGTAGTGGTGAAGATCACGACCCTGACTGATTCCCAGAAGATTTGCGAAAATAATAAATATTAAAATTTAAAATAGTTTTTTTACTCTTGTTGCTGAGAGAGATGAGTTTATTTTTGATAGAGTATCAGAAGCCCCCTAGTCAGTATATCTATGGAACTTACGACATTAAACCAGATTACGATCGGCTGTGGACAGCCATGCCAACAGTGGGGGTGAGAATAAGTAGTCTCCTGCAGCACCCTCAACCAACTAGGTTATCGTCCTGCCCCATCAATTTAGAGCCTAACTCCATACCTCTCTTTCAACTGCGGACCTCCTAGCAAGAGAGCATCAAATTCCACAGATTTATTATACACATTATCTTAAAAAATGTTTAGTACACTGGGTTCGAACCCCGAAACAACGAATTCTAGCTCAGAATTCTAATTACCAGGCCATATCCTGTCTAATTTACGGGGAATAAAGTTTACTTAATTCAGGATATAACCTTTAATCATGTAAAAGCTGGTTTTACTGAAGTTCATAATAGGAAATTCCTGTCCTAACAATGCAGCAAAAGTCAAATAAATTTGAAAGTTTATTTATTCAGATAAACACTTTTTATATCTTTTAAATTTGTGAACAGAACTTAGGGAATTTGAAAAACAACATGTGATGGACTATGCTAAAAATTCTTTTTAATCTAAATGTTGCCCATCAGGTTAACGGTCACCCATGACTTTACTTCAATTACCGAAGCAATAATAAAAACTTTCAAGAAAATCTTTCGATGGTGAAATAAATGAGAAGCACATTGTAATTGAGCATTATAAAGAAAAATA
>CM063510.1:2338584-2373584 GCA_032207245.1 Pardosa pseudoannulata | reverse complement strand
ATCTAAAATTTCCAGTGTATTAAAAGTATAAAACCTTTTAATATCTAAAAAGTATTTTAATATTTTTAAATAATAAAACTAATAAAATTATTTTTTAAATTTATAATAATATAATAATTAAAAAATACTTTATTACAAAAAATTATAATAATTTAAATTTTTTTTTTTATTAATATATGTTAACATAATGTTCAAATTTTTATTGCATTGTTTTTTTAATAATATTTTGTTAGTAAATAAGAGCAAAATTTATTAAAATTTCAGTAAAAAAATTTTCTACTGAAACAACTAATATTAAAACAAAATTTTTTCTTTTATACCAATATTTTTATTAAATACATTTCCACATTTATATAATTTAAAAAATAGATACAAACTAAAACTCCTTTTGCAAAAGTATACTAAAAATATTAAAATATAAAAAAAATTTTTAAAGTGTTCATCATGCTATAAATAAAGATATATTGCTTGTAATAATATAGTTTAAGTTTACAAAATAAAAATAGTTATCTTCTATTTCATATAAAACTTTAGCTTTTAATTTAAGTACTTAATAAGTTATTTCACTTTCTTTCATTTAGTGCATATGTTTTTTTAATATTACTTTATATAACAAAACTAA
This sequence comes from Pardosa pseudoannulata, assembly GCA_032207245.1. Taxonomy (NCBI): domain Eukaryota; kingdom Metazoa; phylum Arthropoda; class Arachnida; order Araneae; family Lycosidae; genus Pardosa; species Pardosa pseudoannulata. The sequence continues at coordinate 2,372,962 of CM063510.1, read as the reverse complement.
ATAATATTTCATAGCTATAGAATTGCACCCTTGCTGAACGGTGATCTAATGGCATTACTCTATTCTTCGGTAGCAGAGTCGCGGGTTAGAATACCCCTAGTAGCATAGCTGTTAGAAACTGGCTTTAAGCAGTAGGTCCCGGTATAATTAGCCCCCATATTGCAAAAAGTAGACTGTAGCGCTCCAAACTTCAGTGCAAAAAAAAATGTTTATTATACTGAAATAGTCTTTTAATAATTATTATAATTTTCGGATTGACAAAAATTTTTCTTCAGGTAATAATACCATTTTTATACAATTTATTAGAATAAGATTTCAAAGAACATATTCGCAATTAAATTTTCTAGTGGTCTAAAATTTCTAATGCATTAAAAGTATGAAACTTTTTAATATCTAAAAAGTATTTTAATATTTTTAAAAAGGAATTTTTAAAATTAGTGTTCATCTTGCTATAAATTAAAATATATTGCTTGTAATAATATTGTTTAGGTTTACAAAATAAAAATATTTTGATACTATTTCATATAAAAATTTTGCTTCTAATATAAGTATTTAATAAGTTATTTTACTTTTTTCATTTAGTGCATGCGCTTTTTAATGTTACTTTATATAATAAAACTAAATAATATTTAGAGTATTAGAATTGCGCCCTTGCTGGACGGTGATCCAATGGTAGGGCGCTACTCTTCGATAGTAGTGTCACGGGTTAGAATACCCCTAGTAGCATAGCCGTTAGAAATTGGCTTTAAGCAGTAGGTCCCGTTCTCATTAGCCCTCGTGTTGCAAAAAGTAGACTGTAGCGCTCCAAACTTCAGTGAAAAAATGTTTATTCTTTTGCAACAGTCTTTTAATAATTATTATAATTTTCGAATTGACAAAAATTTTTCGTCATGTAATACCATGTTTAAACGATTTATTAAAATTAGATTTCAAAACACATATTCGCAATTAAATTCTCCAGTGATCTAAAATTTCTAGTGTATTAAAAGTATTAAACTTTTTAATATCTAAAAAGTATTTTAATATTTTTAAAAAGGAATTTTTTACATTAGTGTTCATCTTGTTATAAATTGAAATATATTGCTTGTAATAATATAGTTTAAGTTTACAAAATAAAAATATTTAGATTCTATTTCATATAAAAATTTAGCTTCTAATATAAGTATTTAATATGTTATTTTACTTTCTTTCATTAAGGCTGGTTGCACACACAGCGGATTCTTTACCGTCGCCGATTAACAGAATCAACCAATCAACGTTGTTGATTTCGTTAATCTGCGACGGTAAATTCTCCGCTCAGTAAAAAATCCGCTATGTGTGCAACCACCGTTAGTGCATATGTTTTTTTAATGTTACTTTATATAACAAAACTAAATAATATTTCATAGCTATAGAATTGCACCCTTGCTGAACGGTGATCTAATGGCATTACTCTATTCTTCGGTAGCAGAGTCGCGGGTTAGAATACCCCTAGTAGCATAGCTGTTAGAAACTGGCTTTAAGCAGTAGGTCCCGGTATAATTAGCCCCCATATTGCAAAAAGTAGACTGTACCTCTCCAAACTTCAGTGAAAAAAATGTTTATTTTACTGAAACAGTCTTTTAATAATTATAATTTTCGGATTGACAAAAATTTTTCTTCAGGTAACAATACCATTTTTAGACGATTTATTAAAAGTTTACAAAATAAAAATAGTTAGCTTCTATTTCAAATAAAAACTTAACTTGTAATATAATTATTTAATAAGTTATTTCACTTTCTTTCATTTAGTGCATATGTTTTTTTAATGTTACTTTATATAACAAAACTAAATAATATTTCATAGCTATAGAATTGCACCCTTGCTGGACGGTGATCCAATGGCATTACTCTACTCTTCGGTAGCAGAGTCGCGGGTTAGAGTACCCCTAGTAGCATAGCTGTTAGAAACTGGCTTTAAGCAGTAGGTCCCGGTATAATTAGTCCCCATATTGCAAAAAGTAGACTGTAGCGCTCCAAACTTCAGTGAAAAAAAAGTTTATTCTACTGTAACAGTCTTTCAATAATTATTATAATTTTTGGATTGACAAAAAAATTTCTTCAGTTAATAATACTATTTTTAGACTATTTTTTAAAATAAGATTTCAAAACACATATTCGTAATTAAATTTTCTAGTGATCTAAAATTTCTAGTGTATTAAAGTAAGAAACTTTTTAATATCTTACAAGTATTTTAATATTGCCGCGTAAAGAAACTTTTCGAAGTAGCTCAGGGCCGAATGGTCAAAGCACGAGATCCAGACCCGAAGTTTGTGGGTTCGATGCTCGCCATGGCGGTTGTTCCAAAGTGTGGATTTTTAATTCAAAAATGTTATTTATTGTTGCCTTATGTTCTCGAACATTCTAAATCTTTATGTAAATTAGTTATTTCTCGATATTCTGTTCGGGTATAAAAGCTAATACCCACTAATCGTAAGCAATTTCTTGATCTTGTAAAGTTGCGAGTTGCTACTTAGCTTCAATAAATTCGTCTGTTAAGTTAAACGGTGTGTTCATTCGAATCTTCGTGACAATATTTTTAAAACTGATTTTTTTAAATTAGTGTTCATCTTGCTATAAATTAAAATATATTGCTTGTAATAATATAGTTTAAGTTTACAAAATAAAAATAGCTTCTATTTTAAATAAAAACTTAACTAATATAATTATTTAATAAGTTATTTTATAAGTTATTTAATAAGTTATTTTATAAGTTATTTTATAAGTTATTTTATAAGTTATTTTATAAGTTATTTAATAAGTTATTTAATAAGTTATTTAATAAGTTATTTAATAAGTTATTTTATAAGTTATTTTATAAGTTATTTAATAAGTTATTTAATAAGTTATTTTATTAATATAATTATTTAATAAGTTATTTTACTTTCTTTCATTTAGTGCATATGTTTTTTTAATGTTACTTTAGAGATTAAAACTAAATAATATTTATAATTATAGAATTTCACCCTTGCTGGACGGTGATCCAATGGTAGGGCGCTGCTCTTGGGGACAGAGTCGTGGGTTAGAATACCGATAGTAGCATGACCGTTAGAAATTGACTTTAAGCAGTAGGTCCCGGTCTCATTAGCCCTCGTGTTGCAAAAGAGTAGACCGTAGCGCTTCAAACCAGACCATAATCTATTCAATCAATCGGAATAATGCATAGATATGTTCAAATACATTTATAAAAGCTTTGGTCAAAATTAGGAGAAAAACATCGAAAACTAAAACGCACAACTGAAAGTTAAAACGATTGTAAGAAGATTCCTGCTAACGAAGTTGAATCTGTTATGAATCAATTCAATATTAATGTACCTGTAACCTTCATAATTATTATTCTAATAAAAAAGTACTTATTAAAGTCAATCAAAACATGAAAGGTTTATCCAGTATGCAAACCTTTCCTTCCTATGATCGTAGTTTCCAGAATCGCACGGGGAAGAACCCGAACATGCTATTGTTTGGGTGCAATTAAACTGTAGAGATTATTTTGATAAGTTCAAACATTATAAAGAAAATGCAACCGGTTTCCTGTGGTAAACAATATAGTTATCAAAACACAATGCCAAGCCTAAGTGGCGTTAACAATTCATAAATTGAACGCTTATCAGCTCTTTTCCAAGCGAACTTAATTATACGCCATTCTTGTCAATCAAGTGTCAATTCTGGGTAACATGTTTTTGGTCATGGATGCTACTCGACGTTAATGAATAACAGTATTCTAATCAAAATGAGTACAGCATGCGATGATTTTCTTCCAGTTCTTTGGATAAAATGGAAAAATATCAAGTGATTGCCATTTTTTTTAGCAGAGGAAACTGAATAAGTCAATAAATTTTCTAGGTTTTTAATAACTAGAATAGAATGAACTTACTACAAAGTTAAATCAAGTATCTGATTTTAAAGTTTGTTTCACTGAATTTAGCTATAAATACAATAAAGATTAAAGCTTAATTACTTAAGGAGACAACGGAATACACAGAGGGAGTGCAAAGGGACATTATATATTGTATTGTTTGTTCATAATTTCTTTATTATACCATAAAAGGCGCTCTAAACTTTTTTAAAACATGATCTTTTTCCTTCCTGCTTAATATTTTTCCTCACAAAGAATAAAAATGAAAAGTTATTTTAAACTATGAAATATTTGAAAAAAATTACGAGACACATAATATGAAATACATTAAAATGGACTATACATATAAAATTCTTCTGTCCGTATGTGTTTAATAGAACTCCTCCTAAACAACTGGACTGATTTTGAACAAATTTTGTATATGTTGAGTTAATTTGTAAATAAACAAGTAGTGTAACTTGATTCGAGAATGGTTTATATTCACAATTATATCCGATAGAAATTTTTTTAATTAAAAATCCAGAATTGTGTGCTTATTGAGATTATTATAATACCGCTTAAAACCCTTCAAGGTCAATATATCTATGGCGCAGTCAGCACAACGGGCTTCAGTACGAGAAGTCCTAGGATCGAATCCCCGTACAAGGGATGTGGAAATTTTAATTTAATCTAATTACGTTTGTGATGACTGTACGGGTGGTAGCGTCAAGTATTTTTAAAATAATTTGTATCCTTACTTTTTCATCAAAACGGTCCAATTTACAATTGATTTAAAAACATTTTACAATTTTTGGATTTACAGCTTTAAAACAGGACAACATGTGTCGGGTCGTCTACTATATATATAAAATATATCTATAAGTAAGACATCTTAATAAATATTTTTCACAAACAGAGATGGAGAACAAGTATAACTTTGTAAAAACTAATATTTAAAGAAATTTTCATTTCATTATACTAGCATCTTTTTAACCATATTTTTAAAAATTGGGAGTTTTTTTAATCATTAAGTGTTTTTAATAAATTCTTGAATAATATTGAATTCCCTCTCTTTCAATAAGTAGAAAGTTCTATTTTCATAGTATTTTCATTATTTTTCTTAAAATATGTTTACTTTTTTAATTTTATAAAAATTAAAGACTTGATAAAAAGTTATTGTTGAACAGTTTTGAATAGAAGAAACAAGATTTACAAGTGTATTCTTTAGTTGTTTACTTTTCAAGAGATAATTCTAAACTTAAGAGATTGCTTCCTTCATGTCAATGAGAACATGCATCTCCCCCCCCCCTAGAAAAAAATTATCTTCTGGACAAACCACTATAATAATTACATAATAAGCTATATTATTAAATTTATGACTTATCTTGCTTTAAGGGAAAATAGTACTTTTCGAGGATATAAATTTTATTATAACAGCCCGTAGTATAAACATCATAAAACATAAAGTTCTACTATATTTAGAATAAATGTTTCATAATTTATGTAATAACACTAACTTTTAGAAAAATTGCTTTTTAAAAAGTAGTCTTCTTGTAAAAACATAAATATACATAAATTAAAAAAGTTAAATGTACTTACAATATAAAGTTTGATTTATATGTATTAGAAACTAAAATTTTATATTTCTATATAGAAATTTAACTTCTAAATTTGCCTTTTTCATTATATGTATATGAGTAATTATTTTAAAGTTAAACTGCTATTTACCATATTGAAGTAAGATTGATATTTTATTCTGTGAACTAAATCTTGAAAGGCATTCAACGTTTCAATATCTCTAAAAATTTAAAAAAAAATCTTAAGAAATTTTTTTAATTGCATTTATTAGGCTATAAGAGGAAATATAGTACTAGCATGTTTTTTTTAAATTCACGAAATAAAACTGATAATTAGCTTCATTTTGATACAAAAAAATTAGTTTCTAACTTACATGTTTAAAAAATTATGCCCTCTTATGTATTTAAAGCAAAAATAACTGTTTGAAAATCTGTAAATTAATACACTATCTTTAAAAAATAAAAAGGTGACAAAAATTTTTATTTAAAAACCCACTGAATTTTACTTTATTTCTGTGAAAAAATTCGACTCTGGAATTCAGCCCAAACCCAAACTTTTACTTCACTACCAATTAATCAAGAAAGTCATTTTATTTATAAAAACATCCGTTTTACAGCTGAAACGTCTAGCAATATTTTCTTAATATTAATCACATACTACTGAGGAGCTCTGTTTTGTCTGTATAACCATGTTTTGCTTCACAGAAACCAAACACAACAAGATCTAAGTTTAGTGCCTGTGAGAAAAAAAGTGCTGTTAGGTAGCCCGTCATGTATAAGGAAAGACAAGTAAATTATTTTTCTAAACGGTTTTGAGCTGTACCGATCTCGAAATTAGAGCAAAATGGAATGTTACAAACGGTTTTTATAACGGTCACTTTTGATTCACTCTAAAATGAAAATTTCTGCTCTGTTTAGAATGAAATTTTCTACTCTGATTAGAATGAAATTTTCTACTCTGATTAGAATGAAATTTTCTACTCTGATTAGAATGAAATTTTCTACTCTGATTAGAATGAAAATTTTCTACTCTGATTAGAATGAAAATTTTCTACTCTGATTAGAATGAAATTTTCTACTCTGATTAGAATGAAATTTTCTACTCTGATTAGAATGAAATTTTCTACTCTGATTAGAATGAAATTTTCTACTCTGATTAGAATGAAATTTTCTACTCTGATTAGAATGAAATTTTCTACTCTGATTAGAATGAAAATTTCTACTCTGATTAGAATGAAAATTTCTACTCTGATTAGAATAAAAATTTCTACTCTGATTAGAATGAAAATTTCTACTCTGAATAGAATGAAAATTTCTAATCTGCTTAGACTGAAAATTTCTCTAGATTAGAATTTTTAATGTGCCTTCCGCTTAACCCTAGCGTTTCGCAACGACCCTCCAGGATTTCTGGAGAAATTTTTAAACTTATCGAAATTTTAAAGAAAGTCCAAAAATTCGTTTTACCATTTTTCCCTAATCAATAACACAACTAACAATAGTAACTAATACGACAAAATCTCAACTATAGAGAGCAAAGAAACGTTGAGATATTCAAACCATAAGAGACAGTACAGCACAGGAAGGGATGACACAATCATCAAAGTATCATTTTGCTTGTATCATTTCATCCAAAATTCTTCGATTCCACGTCATCTTTTGTCAGTATTATGCATATTTTTACACTGTTTAGTTTTTGTTCTGTGTACTCAGTGATAAATAATTTCGGGGTTTAGTGGGATAAAAAGTTTGAGAACCACTGGTCTAGAAATTCATAAGTGTGTAATGTTGATATTTATTTATTCAGGGTTTACGTTGTTATGCATGTGATAGGGAGAGGGTTTCGGGGAATAAAAAGTGTGAAAACCACTGGTCTGCGGTCAACTTTGGTGACAGAAGAAATGAGACAATATTTTTTATTGCAACCAATTTATTTCAGAAATTCATAACGCTATATGTTTCTGCACAAATAAAGGTAGAATATTAACTAATCTACAAATAGCTATTTGTTAATCTTACCTACGCTATTTTATTTTATTTTTTATATAAAAACTTAATTGGAAGTGTTACAGTTTACATCCTTGAGGATATACAGATTTTTGGCATTCGACTGTACTACAAAGATATGTAAACATAAAAATATAATATAAACTTTCCTCCAAAAATTTCGTTTGCATCCTCTTTTATAAACTTTTTTTTTTGTCTTGAAAGGATGGGGGGGGGGCGAAAGACTACCAGGCCCTGGGCCCAACTTTGCCTTGATCGGACCCTTCCACCCGGTCCACAACACTACGCGACCTTATATGAGATTCTAAGCATGCGATATGGTTAACAAGAGAATGAACGTAACCTAGTAATCATTTCTAGTTTTAACATCGCCCCCTCATAGCTCGTTTGGAATAGAAAACTAAAGAGTAAATGTGTGGCCGAAACTAGTGTTTTATCCGTCACTTCAGAATGAGAGCGAGACACTAAAGAGAGAGAGAGGCTCCATTCCCCCCCCCATGCTTCTCCAATCGAGTGAACGACTGGGAAAATGCCGATTCCCATCATTTGCTGCCATGGACCCTTGACCTTCCACCCCCTCCTGATATCGGAAGGACGCCGCTCATTATCGCTTTGCAAACACTGACCCGTCCACCCCAGATGGATAGGAATTAACGCTGAAAAAAATACATCGCTTCTGTATTGTTCATCCGTTCTCTGCGGTAGGAAATCCTGTGCGAATATTGTTTCGCGGTGCAACATCGAATTGAAAATGATGCAGCTCATTGCTCTTGGAGAGGACAAGAATTACATTTATGGCGAGAACTATGATTAGTAAGGTATTCCAAAACGTAAAATAAGTTTCTCCCAACAGGGATTAATGTCAAATTTGCCGCCTCCCATAAAAATATTATTAGGATAAAATTTTGAAGAGCGCAGAAAATATGAAACTACAAAGAGAATTTCTTTTATTTTTCCTTCAAAAATTAAACATTTTCCACACTAGAAAAACAACATTGAACTGCGGAAATATTCTGAATTTTAATATTAAACAATTATTATCTAATATAAATATTATTATTGTAAAATACTTATTGTTAATTGAAAATTATGATAAATACTAGTTGCTTATTGCGTCGTCGTTCGGACTACCTCGAATGTTCTTTATTCTGTGGGAGAATGTTCTTTTGTCTGTAGTGGAGAAAGTGAATTAAATATTTTGAGAATACTGAAATTTTAAATTTTTAAGGTAAAATTTTCTAAGTGTTATACACCGCGAACAAAATTGGGTAACTTTTAACCAAATAAATGCACGAAAGAAATCTTAGAAAGAAATATAGCTGCCATAAATGAATATTAGACGAAAAACTTTAAAAATGATTGTTGAATTTTCATTTTTGGAAGATATCTTTTAATCTTTCATCAAAACAGGTTTAATGCAACAAAACACAGCGGAAAAACTGTTTATTTATTTAATTGTTTAATTATTAGAAATCAAGAAGTTATCAAATGTTATTGTTAATCCAAAATTATAACAGATATTAATAAAGTACTGATACTAGACAATAGGAATGCAACTCTTCGCAAAGAACTTCCCGGAGGTAGGTTATTCCTCCCCCCATTTATTGAAGTTATTAGTTACTTGTAAGACAGTGATAAGGGAATTCCAATGCTTACCCAGCCTAAGCCATGCAGCTACTGATAATCGACAACACTTCAGTCCCCTTAAAAGCGGTCGCAGTTTGGGCAGACAATGATAAAAAGTTTTGAAGAGGGGACAGGAAAAAAAAAGTTTTGAAAGTCGATATAATCCATATAATAAAGTCTGTTTCTATATATCACAACTTAGTCTACACTTTTTCTCCGATCTGTCTGAAATTTTTCACATTACACCTTGAAGTAAGGAAGATCACTATTTGCTTTTAAATTTCATACAAGTTTATTTCACTGAGATATTGATACCTTAATTTCTTTAGTCTCTAATGTATACTTTCCAGCGATGTTCAGAGAAACAGCTAACGCGATGATGTTTGTCGAGTTTCAGACATTTCTTGAAATTTCTACCTCGTCCTTCTAGAAGTAGACTAAAAATATGGACTGACGACCCATTATTTCCTCACACAATACAATTTTTTCAGGTAAAAAATAAAGGTTTACACTATTTTTTAGAATTTTTTCTTCACAAAATGGATTTTTACAAAACATTTTTATGAAGCAGATTTTTAAATCGTCCTGTGCACTTTTGTAATTCTTCTATTCCGTAAGTTCTTACATAGTTGAAAAGTACAGAATTTTCTACCACCAACTGCGTGGTTAAAACAATATACTTCTATAATTCTTTCCATGAGTTTTTAAAAAACACTCAAAATTCGATTAAATACGTACTAGCTTCGTGAATTTTCAATCGAATGGCAAGAGTTTTTTTCCCGAATGTGTGTATGCAATAAACGTCTTTACTCAAAATTTCAAAAACTTTTCTTCAAAAATAATGTATCTTGCAATTGTTTTTCTGTTTTTTGGTTAAACGTTTAATATCATACCATCTTTTTTTATTCTTTAATATTGGATTATGTAAATACGAGCAATATATTTTATTTTATAGAATGATAAAGGTATTTTTTTTAATTTTTCAATTTCTTAACAGTTTTTAAATACTTATAAATTCATAAATATAAGATAGTCTGAAGTTTTGATTTACTGAATAAAATCACATTTTTACTTCAGTTTGATATAAACATTTAGTTTATAATACAAGTATATAAAAAATTATTTTAGTTACCAAAATCATTTTTATTTTATTTAAATTGGTTTAAGCATTTTATGTTACTTAAAATAATATGCTACTTAAATTACTTTTCAATTTCTTAACAGTTTTTAAATACTAAAACTCTTAAGTATCAGATACGTTTAAAGTTTGATTTACAGAATAAAATCAAATTCTTACTTCAGTTTAATATAACATTTAATTTCTAATAGAAATGTTTAAAAAAAATTTCTTGACCAAAATCATTTTTATTTTATTAAAATTGGTTTAAGCATTTTATGTTATTTAAAAAATATATTCTACTTAAAGCAACAAATGTAAATTGCTTTTTAAAGTAAGAACATTATTGAAGAACTTTTAAAATATTAGTTCTAAAAGAAGCAGAAATTTTTATTTTATCACGAATCGAATAAAAGTTTTTATAATGAAGGTTTTAAGTCTCGAAAGCTACTATCACTTTGTCTCCAAAATCACTAGAATTTGAAATCACGAAATACATTTATATTTCAATGTAACAATTTGATATCTATGAAAGGGCGTTTGAACATTAATGCATTAGAATTTAAAAGAAAATTTATTTTTTTTCAGAAATCGAAAACAATAAGTTATTTATCCGTATAAATGGCTATATTTCAATATTTAGTATAAAATTTCTTTCAGCCTACAATCATCTTCTGAGAAAAAAAAAAGAAAAACAGTTAAAGTATGTCATTCACATTCACTTTTAAATTCACGGCACATTTTAGAGAAGTTATGCATTCTATTTTTCTAAAAATGCTGAATTTTTGTTTTCCAAATATGAAGAAAACAGGGATAAAATATATTTTCCCCGGCTACTGAAATATTTCCCTGTAATAGTAAGACAGTTTAAGTAGTATACGTTTAACCTACATTCACATCGATTTATTTATTTAAAACTGGCATGTTAAGTATTTTAGGCAACACTAAACTTCAAAACTAATTTATATCCTTATTAATTAATCTGTTAGAAAAACTGATAAAAAATATGTTTGTTTAAAAGGGATTTACAATACGATTTAAAATGTTATTTAAAAAACTTTAACCATTTTCACATGTCGCCATGTAGTCGATACGATACGTTTTATTGTTGCATTTATTTGTCACCATATTGTCGCACAGATTCTGGAAAAATTTAGACAAAAACTATTTTTACATCAGCCGATGCGAAATCACAGAACGGAAAAAATTAAAACTATATACTACTATTCCTATTTGATTTTTCATATTTACGATACTATTATAAATTTATCCACTAAAAAATATATTTTTTGTTTACAAAAATCTTATGGTTATTATTTATATATTTCTATTCATACATTTTTTTTATATTTCAATATAAAATACGAAAAGTTGGTTAAAAAATGAAATAATTTTCGATCTGTTGAATTTTAACTTTAATTTACGCGCAAAACGGCCACTCCCTGTACAATTCCGCTGCGAAATATACCCGCACACAATGTGTTAATGACACAACAGTACAAATTAAAGAGGAAGATTAATTCCTACATTTTAGTATTTCTTCCCTGCGTCATTCCTATTAATATACTGCATATTAAATAGCGTTTAAAAAGGCTAAATTAACAAATCAATATTATTGATAACGATCATCAATTGATAATAACTATTTGATCATCAATTTATCAATTTAAGAGCGGGTTCTAATTCTATTTCTTAAATTTAACCCCTCCCTCCTCCCATTCCAAAAAATGTTTTTCAGCTTTAAATTAAATTTAAATAACTATTATAAACTATGAACTAAAGCGTGATCGATATTCGATCAATTTCTTAATATTTATTCGTAAATCAGTCTTCTTAAAGATCAGTTTAGTATATTGACTTTTAAACTAAGTGCACTTGAATAGTTAAGTTAGTACCTTAAATCTTAAATAATTTATTGAATTTTTATTCGTGACTTAAAAAACACAAAACAAAAACGAAAGCAATAATCAATGGATAACGAAAACAAATAATTTCAAACTGTCAGAAGGAAATCGGAAGCAGAAATAAATCGCTATCAAGTTTTAAAATTTTTTTAAACAATACTCTGGAAATCGATTCTCGTTTGATTTATACGAACTAATTGAAAAAAAAAATTCCATTTTCCCAACGATCTAGAGTCTCTTAATCGACCAACTTATTTAAATTGGCGAAAATATTTTGTTTCGATTCGTTTTTTTTTTTCGTTGAATTTATACTGCAACGGAAGAATGCTAAATATTTATTGGACCTTAATCAAACATTTATCAGTGGCTGATAAAATTGTGGAATTTCCTGTGATTATGGCGAAACATCTTTTGATATTTATAATTTTTTGTAATTTATCACTTACTGTTTAAAAATAATTTTCACCTCAGGAAATGCAATTTATCGGTTATATTGTTTTTAATTAGATTGCATTCAGTAAACCTAAAACATTACTATGGCAGTAAAATAAAATTATCGTTTGGTTTACACAGGCTATTTGAAAAAAAAATTTTTTCCCATGGATTCAAAAATTCTTAATCGACTACTCTATTTAAATTCCTGAAAATATTTTTCCGATTACTTTTTTATGTTCAATTTATACTGCAACGAAAGAATGTTAAGTAGTGTTTCGGATTTAATCAAACACTTATCAGTTATTGAAAAAAATTTGGTATTTGCTGTAATTATGGCGAATCAGCATTTGAAAAATATTTCTTATTATTTTCCAAAAATAATATTGACCTTGGGAAATGTAATATTTAATATTTCAAATGCATTGACTTAAATTAGAGTTTAGTAAATTTACGGCAGTAAAATGCAATTTTCGTTTAATTTATATGAACTTAATAAAAAAAATAACTATTATCGAAGCAATCTCAAAAGTTCTTAATTGATCACCCTATTTAAATAATTATAGTAAATATTTTGTTCTGATTAATTTTTTACATTCAATTTATACTTAAACGAAACAATATTAAGTAGTGTCTCGGATTTAATCAAAGAATTATCAGTTATTGATAAAATTTTGGTATTTGCTGTAATTATGAAGAACCAGAATTCGAAAAATAGTTCTTATTACTTCCTAAAAATAAGTTTGACCTTGGGAAATGCAATATTTCAAGTGCATTGGCTTAAACTAGATTTTAATAAATTTACGGCAGTAAAATGAAATTTTTGTTTAATTTAACAAACTTAAAAAAAAAAAAAAAAACAGAATAATTCCATTTTACCTGCAATCTCAAAACCTTTTAATTGACCACCCTGTTTAAATAATTATAGTAAATTTTTTGTTCCGATTACTTTTTTACGTTCAAATTAAACTGCAACGGAAGAATGCTAAATATTTATTGGACCTTAATCAAACATTTATCAGTGGCTGATAAAATTGTGGAATTTCCTGTGGTTATGGCGAAGCATCTTTTGATATTTATATATTTTTTTTTTTGTAATTTATCACTTACTATTTAAAAATAAATTTCACCTTAGGAAATGCAATTTATCGGGTATATTAGTTTTAATTAGATTGCATTCAGTAAACCTAAAACATTACTATGGCAGTAAAATAAAATTCTCGTTTGGTTTACACAGGCTAATTGAAAAAAAAAACTTCTCCCATGGATTCAAAAATTCCTTATTGACTATGCTATTTAAATGCCTGAAAATATTTTTCGGATTACTTTTTTACGTTCATTTTACACTGAAATGAAAGAATGTTAAGTAGTGTTTCGGATTTAATCAAACAATTATCAGTTAATGAAAAAAAATTGGTATTTGCTGTAATTATGACGAACTAGTATTTGAAAAATATTTCTTATTATTTTCTAAAAAATAATTTTGACCTTGGGAAATGTAATATTTCAAGTTCATTGGCTTAAGTTAGATTTTAGTAAATTTACGGCAGCAAAATGTAATTTTCGTTTAATTTATATAAACTTATTAAAAAAATAACTCCATTTTCCCAGCAATCTCAAAAGTTCTTAATTGACCACCCTATTTAAATTATCGTAAATATTTTGTTCCGATTATCCCTTTTTTTTAACAGAAAACGGAAGAATGTGAAATATTTTTTGGGTATAAAACATTTATCAGTTGACAATATTTAGGAATTTTCTTTGATTACGACGAAACAACTTTTGTTATTTTTAATCAATTTAATGTTCAAAAAATTATTTTCATTCTATAAAACACATTTTTTAGCGTATTGGTCTCAATTCTAGTATAGTAAACCTATGGCAGTAAAATACAGTTTTCGTTTAATTTACGGGAATTAATTAGAAAATCCATTTGGGAAGCAATCCATGGACTCTAAACAGACTATTTTATTTAAATTGGCGATATATTGTTTCAGTTACTTTTTTGTTCAATTTGAACTGCAAAGAAAGTATATTAAGTATTTATTGGACGCCAATCATATATTTATATGTTGCTGATAAAATATTAAAATTTAATTTAATTATAATAAAATATTAGCAATTAACCAGTTATTGATTAAATTTTGATATTTCCAGAGATTATTTCGTACCGTCAATGTTAAAATTTTCTAATTTCTTATTCTTTAAAAGTAATTGTAAAAAATTTTGTCATTTATTACAAAATATTTACTCTTTAAAAATAGTCTTACTTTAAAATATATCGGAAAGAGTGTTATGGTTGAATTCCATTTCTTAACAATACTATGTCAGTATTAAAATAGTATATTGTCAATTTTTATGTATTACAAATACAAAGAATACGAATTTTTTTATCCATTACCTATCGAATTTTAACATATATATACATTCCCGTACATTTGATCGATTATGGTATATTTTGAGTTTAAAAAAAAAAAAAAAGTAAAAAAAAAAAAAAGCAAAGGAAAACTCCATTTTTCCTAGGTCCCAGAGATTTTTAATTGACTATACTACTCGATTTGGTGAAAATATTTTGTTCCGGTTACATTTTCGTTAAATTTAAACTCCAACGAAAGAATGTTAAATATTTATCAGGCCATAATCAGCCATTTATCAGTTCCTGATACAATTTTAGAATTTCCGGGCATTACAATAAACCACCAATTACAAAATTTTTCTAATTTATACCTCACTCTTTCAAAATAATTCTCACAAAAAATGTTTTGGAAATAGTATTTTAAATTATATATAGTACAAACAAGACGCATCACATTACAAATCTATGGAGTTAAAATGCGATTATCGTTAGTACTAAATAAACTAATTGAAAAAAATTATTTTTTTAACCAACTAGCGATCTTAATCGACCACCTTAATTAAAACGAAGAAAATATTTAGTCCCGATTACTTTTTTCGTTAAATTTAAACTGCAACTAAGGAATATCAAATATTAATTAGGCCTTAATTAGCCATTTATCAGCCCCTGATAAAATTTTAGAATTTCCCTTAATTATAATGAACCATCGTTTTAAAAATTCTGCAATTTATTACTTAATCTTAAAAAATAATTTTCAGATAAAGTATTTCTTAATTAGAGGTTTAAATTATATTTAGGGCAAACAAGTCACATCATAATACAATGCTATGACGTTAAAATACAATTCTCGTTTGTACCAACAAATTGAAAAAAAATAAAAATTATAACCGACCAGGGATCTAAATCGACCACCTTATAAATAAATTGTGATTTCGATTATTTATTACAATTGTGTTATCGGTTATTTGTTACGATTGTGTTATTTATTACGATTTTCGATGCATTTATTGCATTTACTGGAACAAACAAAAATTTAGGGCGAAAACTCAAGGTGCACGTTATACACGGTTAAATCTTACTGCTTCCTGAAATTCGAAGATATATGTATGAATAAAGACAAGTATTTAAGGAAGAAAATAAAAAAGTAAATTTTTTTCCTCAAAAAATGAGTATTGCTGTATCTATAAAACATTCCTATAGCACTTCTTTTATACAACACTGATAGCAACACTGTTAACCTTGAACGTCAATTTTTCTACTTGAAACACTGTTCCCATTTTCTGTAGTATTTCACGACATGCTACCAACTTAAATTCTGCAGTATAACTAGGTATATTCTTCATCTTACTCGCATATTGCCACAAACCACTGAATAGAATAAACAGGAATACAGAAAATATAACCCCTAGTATAATAATTAATATGTAAAGGGATGTCTTTAATGGATGAACGATGTGTAAGTCAGGAAATAATTTCAACATCTAGATAACCTAATAACTGATAATAAACATGAAAGACTCTCTTTAAGAATGGAGTTATTATTAGATGTTAATTTAAAAGTTTGTATAACTATTAGTATACATTCCGGCAAGTGATGTGCATATAATACACGATATATAATTTTTCACTATTTTTTTTTTTTTTTAATAACGTGGTGTCTTTTAAACACAACTACGACAAAATCATAAATAATGGATAATACAATTCATTTTATAATATATATGAATAAATAAAACACATTATATTGAAATTAAAAATTTAAAACGTAATAAGAGTCCAAAAACAGTTGTGAAATAATCAAAGAGATTTAATTTCAAATAAGATTCCTGTCTGTAGCAACATCTGTTCATTCATTGTAGCAATCTCTGTTCATGTTTCTCAATACATATCTAAGCATTCCTTAATTATAATCCTCTAAACTCTTAAAATAAGTATGAACTATAAAAAAAATAAAATAAAAAATAAAAAAATAAAAATTTTTACACAAAACGTTTTTTCAAGAGTTCATCGACATTCTAATATTTTATTTATTTATTTTTCGCTTGCATAGAAAAAAGATGTCTTTAAGAACCAGATTTAAAAAATATTTGTTTAAATAAAAAATATTTAGAAAAAATTTAAAATATTAAATGAGTAATTTATTTTATTTTTCAATTATTATGGATATTCTAAAAACTTAAGAATTAAGAGAGAATTAACTAAAATAATATCATGATTATTATACACACATTATTCTAGAAAGCAAATAAAACCGAAATTTAAAAATTCCAAACAACTAAAAAAATCGTTTTAATAAAATATGGAATGTTTCGATAATATATTTTTCAGCTGAGTAAATAAATTTAAATAACATAACAATAACTAAAATAATTTCCTATGAACAACTGCTCTTAAAATATTAAATTCCATCTTCGTTATTCTATCCAAACATCATTCTATTTCACATCAAAATATTCAATTTACTTTCAATGTAAAAACAAAAAAACTTCGAGCATTCGAATAATTAAATCTTACTAAAATATTTCACTCAATACGATAAACAATACGTTTAAAAGTAAATTAAGAAATGTAATTGCTCCGATCATATTCACCGAAATTCATGAATCATTTGAGCATAGCTATTACTTATTCCTTTTTAGCGTCGAAAAAATAATCTTCAAAAATGCTGTTGAAGTATCAATTATCTATTACAAATACGTTCGCATTCCTATCCAAAAAAATGTTTCAATTTGTTCGTCGCTTAATCAATGGATCTTTTAACTCAGCTGAAACACAGTAGATGGCGCTAGCTTATGAACGACGTTTTTTCGAGTATAAACAAACACAAAGCACGTGGCGTGTGCTCTTTTCTATTAATAGAACGGAAATACGGAAGAAATGTTTTTACATCGGTGGTACTTTTAAAAGAATTCAAATTTAGACAAATCAACAATTATTAATGAGAACATTCGCTCGTAAATATTTTTGTAATCGTTATTAATTACTTGAAATGCATAAAATAATTTTGCAAAGAATATAGTTAGCCATTTAGAATAAAGGAGTCTACAATGCACACAATATCATAGATTTTAATAATAAAATACTGATTAAAATAAAGCTGTACTCTTCATAAATACCATAAGTCACATGAGATATAGTAGTTTAATAAGCAATATAAATTCAATTATAAATAAAAGCATAATTTAATTCTACATTAAAAATTGAACATGAAGTCTTAAAAGGAAGTAAATATATATATATATATATATATATATATATATATATATATATATATATATATATATGTGTGTGTGTGTGTGTGTGTGTGTGTGTGTTAGGAAAAATAAACTGTATCGAGAAGCTAATCTAGGCATTTTGTATAAAACCCCTAAGAAAAGTCAGAGAAAATTCTCAGGGGTTTTCAAAACTATAGGGCAAAAATTCTGGCGTCCTTTTGCTTTCTTCTTTTAACCCCTAACCTAAATTACCACTGGGGCTACAGTTTACGTCCTCAGAGAAGGGGGTCTAACCAATTATAATTCTACATTGCTCTAGCTGAGAATTTAGGAAATTTCAAAATATAAAGAGATATACGCTATCGGTGGCAGATTTTCCTAGAGATTTTCCCACATATTTTAATTGATATGTTGACCCAGGTGTCAAGGATCTACTACATATAACTTCGTGCTAGCTGACCCCTCAGTTTATCCTGTCCCTATAATGGAGTGGGAACCCGTCTTCCAACGTCCTGTTAATAAACGTCTTTAACTAAAACTGTGTCCTTTTTATGGGCCATGACTGCAACCACCCATCGCGAAGTCCGTCTTATTACGTGTGTGTGTGTGTATATATATATATATATATATATATATAATATATATATATATATATATATATAATGTAAAAACTTCAGTCTATCGCTCATTGTCTATCATTCATTGTCGAAAATGTTCGATTCTGTTATCCGAAATTCTTTTTTTCAGAATTTGGAAGTACAGGAAAAATAAAGGAACAATTGTTTCACTAAAACCGGTTTTAGATAAATTAGTGAGAACCCCGTAATTATGTCAGATAAATATGATTTCATTCTAATACAAGTAAGATTTACTTGTATTAGAATGATTGGAATTATTGGCATTAACTTCAAATTATTACTTAACCGTTGATTGCACACTAATTTCTTGAAGAGTCACGAAAAGAAATCTACTTTTGTAATATAGTAAAAAGTGCGGAAAATATATAATAAAATTATATATGATAAATACAAATAACTATTTGAAATTTTAGCATTTATTAAACTACAGAAAATCATAAAATGCCTATCGTTTTATGCTTTAAGCGTTTCCATGCCTTGAATAGGTTACTAAAAATGTGAAGCGTGAAGTAATTGAGTGTTCATATCATGCATTTTTACATATTCACTATATTACACAAAGGTTAAACCTACAGTAATTCAACCTGTATCGTTTCATACATTTTAATATATTTCTTTAACTTGCACAAAATGGCATACTTAAATTAATCGAATATATATATCGTTTTATGCGTTTACCAAAATAAAATAAATTCACATACATGATGAAATGCGCGTATCCATTTTAAGTGTTTATTAAATTACACAAAAGGATAAGACTAAAGGTATTGAACGTATATCATTTTATATGATTTTATACTTTTATCGAAGTACACAAATTGACATACATAATGCAATAGTTATATGTCATTTTATACGTTACAAAATTGCAGAAAATGATAACCAAAAAAGAATTCAATGTATATCCGTTTTTTGTTTTTATATGCTTTTAGAGTGCCAAAAATAATAATTATGAAGTAATAGAATACATAATTTTACACGTTTTTATAAGATTACTAAATTATACAAACTATGCATCTAAATTAATCATATGCTTCCGCTCCTTCCTTTTCTAGCATTTAATGCCATTAATTCAATCCCTATTTTCCCCGGTAAGAGTAGACGATGATTAAATTTATCAATTTGTCACATAATACATAGGTAAAAACATTTTTTCTAGCAATATGACGTCATTTCTTTAACCATCTCATTTTATCATTTCTTATTTTAAATTATTTAAATATCGTCCGCATTATTTTCATACATTTTATCACTGAATTTAGATATTATTTAAATAATTTTCTTTTATATTTGGCTTAAATAATAGATTAGATACATATGTGATAATTTTAAAATTAATCATCGATTATTTTTTGTTACAATGAAAATTTTACTACCGGTGTTATCTAATTCCAGGGTGTAGTGGAAGTGATAGTTTTATTCCTCCACTTCTATTAATTACTGTAGCAAAAATAAGTGGGAAGAACTTAAAGATAATTTCGACGTAGCTAAGAAAACTTTGAATTACCTTTCTGGATTAATTCAACGTGATTCTAAATTACATTCACAGTATCGGTATACTTTAGTATGAAGATAAACAAATTATTGAGCGTGTATAAGATAATTCTCAGCCAAAAAAAAAAAACAAAAACATTCTTTTACCAGCCTCATAGAGTACTTTACAATTCTGGAAAATTAAAAATTTTACTGATCCCGTCTTATGACGGGCTCTAAACAAGTTAAAAATAAACTTTGCCTTATGTTATCTTAGTCTGTAGTGTTTTCTTTTTTTTTTAGAACTGTAAATATTTGTAAGAATTTTGTGTACTTTTAGCTTTTTAGACATAGCATTATAATAAAACAGATAAAAATCGAGCTATTAATTTTTAAGCTAAAGAAAATCCATATGCATATATTAGGATTAATTGAGCATTGAATATATAATTATTTTTTCATAATGCCACCCTCGAATTTTGGTGACCCTTACTAATGTCCTTATCGTCAGAGCGGGTCTCAATTTTTCCCCGAAAAGTGATGCGTTACCCGTAGCGACCTGTTCGGCTACCGCATATATCAGTAAGTAAAGAATGACAGCCTTGGAATAATTTTAGAAAAATTTATTGTGTATGCTTAGTTTTGCAGTTATTGGATCATATTGAATCTTCAATATTCAATACCCTCTTCAATATTCAAGGACGACTGTCACATTCATTCATTTATTTATTCTCTTAGACTATTAAATATCCATCAGGAAGAGAGAAAATTTTTAAACTGTATTTTACGTACAACTAAAGCGATTTATAATTAGTCATATTGTATAACTCAAAAAAATTTATTTTAATCAAAATCAAATTTGACTTATATTTGCTTAAAAGTTTTCAACTTTGTAATGGCGTTATAATTCAGAAATATATCTGAATACATTTGTTGGAAATATTTCAGCATTACTTGATAATTTTTATCTCTCCGGTGCCCTCTTGCTGAATGTATAGTTGTATAAATAGGACCCTGATGCTATAAAGTCGAAAACAAGCTAACAATATCCCGTCTGCAAACAGTCCGATTCGAAGCTTAAAACTCTACAGTTGTCCAGTAATTTTTAAAAAAATACATATCTAAAAAAATGACACAAAATGACATATTTAAATTAATTTTTATGCTTTTACCAAAATAGCATAAATTGACATACATGATGTAATGGACGCATGCAATTTATGTGGTTACTAAATAACACAAAATGATAACCCTAAAGGAATTGAATGTGTATCATTTTATACTTTTATCGAATTACACACATTCACATACATAATGTAACGGATATATGCCATTTTATACGTTACTTAATTGCAGAAAATGATAACCATAAAGAAATTCAATGTATATCCGTTTTATATTTTTCTATTCTTCTAGATTATCAAAAATAAAAAGCATAAAGAAATAGATAGGTAATAGATTAAACGTGTAGATAACATTTTACATGTTTTCATAAGATTACTAAATTACACAAACTATGCTTCTAAAGTAATTCAATTCGTTATAAAGGCATGTCAATAATGTAAATAGAGAAACTATAATTATCTGCATTATTAACACGCAAAAGGTAAATTTTTTAAAATTTACAAAATGCTTTTTTCAAAAGTTTAATAAAATATCAAAATATATTACTTTATATTACATATAAATAAATTTTAAAACATATAAAAACAGGTATGGACATTAGTACCATACACTTAATGTAAAAATTGTAATGTCATATTTGTATAAATTTTTCAAGATATTGCATTGTTATAGTGTAATTTTGAGAAATTGTATTTAAATTTTTAAAAGTATATTTCCTTTTTTAAGGCATCTACATTTATTTCAGAAACTATGTGCGTTTTAATAAAAATGTTTTCATGCAGTTCGAAAAATACAGTTCAGAAAAGTTTAGAATGAGGGAAAAAAATTAAATATTTTTCAATTCTTTGAAATTAAATTTTAAAAGCTTGAAACTCTTCCTAAAAATTTTTTTGAAGGACAGGTTTATAATAAAAAAAAGAGAAAATAATATACATTTCCAATTATAGAGTATTAGATGAAAAATTTTATGGTTAAACAGAAAAAAAAATTAAATTATTATAATTTGCTGTCCATGTATATGTAAATATAGTTTATATACCTTTATAAAAAATTTGTTCCACAGTATTGGTCATAATAATGTGCATACATTTGAGTGTTTTATTTTAACAATTCGTTATAAATGCACACCAATAACGTAAATTTAGAGGTTATAATTATATGCATTATTCAGACGCAAAAGGTAAATTTTTTAAAATTTACAAAATGCTTTTTTCAAAAGTTTAATAAAATATCAAAATATATTACTCTATATTACGTATAAATAAATTTTTAAACATGTAAAAACAGGTATGAACATTAGTACCATATATTTAATGTAGAAATTTTAATCTAATATATGCATAAGTTTTTTTCAGGATATTGCACTCAAGTTATAAAAATGTAATTTTGAGAAACTGTATTTAAAGTTTTAAAAGTATATTTCACTTTTTATGGCATCTAGATTTATTTTAGAAATTATACGCGTTTTAATATAAATATTTTCATGCGGTTTGAAAAATACAATTCAGAAAAAAAATTACTGTGATGAAAAATGTATTTAATTTTATTTTCCAATTCTTTGAAATTTTAAAAGCTTGAAACTCTTCTTAAAAAAGTCTCGAAGAACAGGATAATAATAAAAAAATAAAATAATACACAGGCCCAATTATTACGTATTAGGTGAAAACGTCTTGTGGTTAAACAGATTTTTTTTAAAAGTTATTATCATTTGCTGTCAACGTATATGTAAATATAGTTTTATATACATTTGTAAAAAATTTGTTCCACAGTATTGGTCATAATAATGTGTATACATTTGAGTGGTTTTTTTTTTAGCGATTCGTTATAAAAGCACACCAATAAAGTGAATGTAGAAGATATAATTATCTGAATTATTCCCACGCGAAAGGGAAATTTTTTTTAAATTTACAAAATGCGTTATTTAAAAGTTTAATAAAATATCAAAATATATTACTCTATATTAAATATAAATAAATTTTAAAACATGTAAATACAGGTATGGATATTAGTACTATGTATTTCATGTAAAAAATTAATGTAATATCTGCACAAGTTTTTTCATGATATTGCACTCACGTTGTAAAAATGTAGTTTTGAGAAACTGTATTTAAAGTTTTAAAAATATATTTCTCTTTTTATGGCATCTAGATTTATTTTAGAAATTATACGCGTTTTAATATAAATATTTTCATGCGGTTTGAAAAATACAATTCAGAATAGTTTACAATGATGGAAAATATATTTAATTTTATTTTCCGATTCTTTGAAATTTTAAAAGTGTTTGAAACTCTCCATAAAAAAGTCTTGAAGGACAGGTTAATAATAAAGGTAAAAGAGAAAATAATATACAGGTCCAATTAATGCTTATTAGATGAACAAATTTTGTGGTTAAACAGAAAGAAAATTTAAATCATTATCATTTTCTGTCCATGTATATGTAAATATAGTTAATATACATTTATAAAAAATTTGTTCCACAGTATTGGTCATAATAATGTGCATACATTTGAGTGTTTTTCTTTAGTGATTCGTTATAAAAGCACACCAATAACGTGAATACAGAAGCTATAATTATCTGCAGTATTTACAAGCGAAAGGGAAATTTTTTAAAGTTTACAAAATGCTTTATTCAAAAGTTTAATAAAATATCAAAATATATTACTCTATACTAAATATAAATAAATTTTAAAACAGGTAAAAATGGGTATGGACATTAGTACCATATATTTAATGGAAAAAAATTAATGTAATATCTGCACAAGTTTTTCAGGATATTACACTAAAGTTATAAAAATGTAGTTTAAAAAAATGTAATGTTTTAAAAGTATATTTCACTTTTTAAGGCATCTATATTTATATTAGAAATTATTCGCTGTTTAATAGAAATTTTTTCATGCTGTTTGAATAGTAGAATTCAGAAAAGTTTAGAATGATCGAAAATAAAATCAAATATTTTTCAATTCTCTGAAATTTTAAAAGTTTGAAATTCTCCTTAAGAATGTCTTGAAGGACAGGTTAATAATAAAGGTAAAAAAGAAAATAATATACAGGTCCAATTATTGCTTATTAGATGAAAAAATTTTGTGGTTAAAGAGAAAAAAAATTTTAATCATTATCATTTGCTGTCCATGTATATGTAAATATTGTTTATATACATTTATAAAATATTTGTTCCACAGTATTAGTCATAATAATGTGCATACATTTGAGTGTTTTTCTTGAAAAATTCGCTATAAATGCATACCAATAACATAAATTTAGAGGTTATAATTATCTGCATTATTCACATGCGAAAGGTAACTTTTTTGAAAGTTACAAAATGCTTTTTTCAAAAGTCTAATAAAATATCAAAATATATTACTCTATATTACATATAAATAAATTTTAAAACAAGTAAAAATACGCATGGACATTAGTACCATATATTTAATGTAAAATTTTAATGTGATATATGCCTAAGTTTTTTCAAGATATTGCAAAGTTATAAAAATGTACTTTAAAAAAAACGTTTTTAAAGTTTTAAAAGTATATTTCACTATTTAAGGCATCTATATTTATAGTACAAATTATGGGAGGTTTAATAGAAATTTTTTCATGCGGTTTGAAACATACAATTCAGAAAAGTTTACAATGATGGAAAATAAAATGAAATATTTTCAATTCTATGAAATTTTAAAAGCTTGAAACTCTTCTTAAATTTTTTTTGAAGGGCAGGTTAATAATAAAAGATAAAATAATGCACACGCTCAATTATTGCTTATTAGATGAAAAAGTTTTTGGTTAAACAGAAATTTTTTTAAAAATTATTATCATTTGCTGTCCATGTATATGTAAATATAGTTTATATACTTTTATAAAAAATTTGTTTGTTCCACAGTATTGGTCATAATAATGTGGATACATTTGAGTGTTTTTCTTTAGATATTCGTTATAAATGCACACCAATAACGTAAATTTAGAGGTTATAATTACATGCATTATTCACACGCAAAAAATAAATTTTTTTTAAATTTACAAAATGTATTTTTCAAACGTTTAATAAGATATCAAAATATATTACTCTATATTACATATAAATAAATTTTAAAACATGTAAAAACAGGTATGTACATTAGTTACATATATTTAATGTAAACAATTTAATGTAATAGCTAAGTTTTTTCAGAATATTGCACTCAAGTTATAAAAATGTAGTTTTAAGAAATTGTATTTAAAGTTTTAAAAGAATATTTCACTTTTTAAAGCATCTACATTTATTTTAGAAATTGTGCATGTTTTTATAAAAATATTTTCATGCGGCTTGAAAAATACAATTCAGAAAAGTTTACAATGATGGAAAATAAAATTAAATATTTTTCAATTCTTTGAAATTTTAAAAGTGTTTGAAACTCTCCATAAAAAGTCTTGAAGGACAGGTTAGTAATAAAAGTAAGAGAGAAAATAATATACAGGCCCAATTATTGTGTATCAGGTAAAAAAAAAATTGTGATTAAACAGAAAAAAATTTAAATCATTATCATTTGCTGTCCATGTATATGTAAATATAGTTTATATACATATATAAAAAATGTGTTTGTTCTACAATATTGGTCATAATAATGTGAATACATTTGAGTGTTTTTCTATCACAATTTGTTATAAATACACACCAATAACGTAAATTTAGAGGTTATAATTATATGCATTATTCATACGAGCAAGCTATATGGTGAGAGAGTTTAGAAATTAAAAAAGGAAAAAGAAAAAAAAAGTCTTTAAGGAGAGTTTTTGTCGCTTATAGGCAATCTGATTAATCTGAAAAACATTTATCTCTCTTTTTTTAATTGTCTATCGTCGATACCTGATGTTGTACGGAACATCAGGCCAGACACTGTAAATTTCGACGCTTTTTACTAAGTTACTCTTACATAAAAAGAACGGAAAATAATAAAAAAAAAGTTCAAAATTTATGCACATATTTATCTATGCGCTCTCAAACATTTGACTAAAAAAATTTTTTTTCAGAGTCACCAACATTTATGTAACGAGAAGCAAGACAAAAAAAATATAAAAAGAAACCCCCCACAAATTTTTACATTATAAGCAATTTATTTTTGAACAATAAATTGGCGTAGTCACACTTGTGCCGAAACAAAGTTATTAAGCATTTTTTTAATTTAAAAAAAATCGAGCGCAAAGTTAAAATGAACAGCCCTCGTAGTAGGGTCTAATATAAATGCTATTAGAAGAAGCTCCTTATTAAAAAAGCAGCTAAGGGGAGCAGAAGGGGATGATAATATGGTGTACCATTTAATTAGCTCTTTGTTCCACCTTTCCGCTGCAAATTAAAGAATTAATTAACTTTTAAGTTATCTTATTTTTTAGCGCCATTTGAGTCCCCACTGTAATACGTACAGCGTGATTCATCATGGAGTTTAAAAAAAATATGAAGAATTTCCGTAAACGATACTGCGCTAAAGGCAGCTGCATGTATGCATTGTATTTCGAATAATAGAGTGTTGAATGAAAGCTTTATGTAAACAGTAGTCCGGCAAGCCTTTCTCCCAAAATATAAAGCTACTAGCATATATCTCGTCATACGAAGGGATCAGAAAAAAAATTTAAATTTCTAGAATTGTAAAATACCTCATGAGGCAAATAAAAAAGTGCTTTGGTTGACTAAAATTTAGCGAATCGATTTCAAGCCGCGTGGTTATGTGCAAAAAACAAACACACAAGCGAAAAAATTTCTTAATTTTCAAAGATATGTCACTTAAACGTTAGGTATTTATTAGTTGGTGAAATAGATTCCTAGACTTTTATGAAAGAACTAGCATAGAGCCCATCATATGACGGGATTAGTAAAATTTCTTAATTTTCAAAGATATATAACTTAAACGTTGGGTATTTATTAGTTGGTGAAATAGATTCCTAGACTTTTATGAAAGAACTAGCATAGAGCCCATCATATGACGGGATTAGTAAAATTTCTTAATTTTCAAAGATATATAACTTAAACGTTGGGTATTTATTAGTTGGTGAAATAGATTCCTACACTTTTATGAAAGAACTAGCATAGAGCCCATCATATGACGGGATTAGTAAAATTTCTTAATTTTCAAAGATATATAACTTAAACGTTGGGTATTTATTAGTTGGTGAAATAGATTCCTAGACTTTTATGAAAGAACTAGCATAGAAACTTCTTAATTTCCAAATATAAATTAAAAGTTATAATTATATAAATTATATATAAATATATATAAATTAAAAGTCAGATATTTATTAGTCCTGGAAATAGACTCCTAGACTGATATGAAAGGAGTTTATTGTTAATACCGGTAGTAAAAATTTCACTGCAACAAAAAATAATCGATGATTAAATTTAAAATTATCACGTATGTACTTAATCTATTATTTAAGACAAATATAAAAGAAAATCATTTACGTAATATCTAATTTCAGTGATAAAAGATATTAAAATAGTGTAGATGATATTTAAATAGTTTAAAATATGAAATGATTCAATGAGATGTTTAAAGGAATGACGTCACAATGCTAGAAAAAAATGTTATTTTTACCCATTTATTAAGTGATAAAGGGATAAATTTAATCGCCTGCTCTTAACCGGGGGAAATGGGGCTTGAAATAATGGCATTAAACGCTCGAAAAGGAGGGAAGATTTGGATTTCGAACGTTTTAAAGACGTCAGTATTTTTCGCTGTGATATGAAACATATTTATGAAAATTTATTTTAGAATCGGATCGATAGTTTAGGAGAGGATAAACTTTATTAGCTTTGAATAGATGCCTCTATCCATTCCAGGTCCAACCTCTTCATACATTGGAGGACAGACGTACAGATAATTTAGGCTATTATTATATAGGGGATTCGTTGTTAATACCGCTGATAAAAATTTCATCGCAACGAAAAATAACCCAGGATTAAATTTAAAACTATCACATATGTACCTAATCTATCATTTAAGCCAAATATAAAAGAAAATTATTTACGTAATATCTAAGTTCAGAAATAAAACGTATGAAAATAATGCAGATGATATTTAAATAATTTAAAATAAATGATTAAATGAAATGGTTAAAGGAATGCTGTCATAATGCTAGAATTTTTTTTTATTTTTAACTATTTATTATGTGATAAATTGATAAATTTAATCGCCTGCTCTTAAGCGGGGAAAATAGGGCTTGAAATAATGGTATTAAATGCTAGAAAAGTGGGGGAAGGAGAGGATTTCGAACGTTTTAAAGACTACAGTATTTTTAGCTGTGATAAGAACCATATTTATAACAATTTATTTTAGAATCAGATCGACAGTTTAACTTTAAATAAAAGATAACCTTTAAAAAAATTTTACTACTTTAATAACTTTACAAACTTTAAAAAGATAAACTTTACTCTCTTTGAATTTTGCTAACCCTAACTCATCAAAAATCCAATATGGATGCTTCTATCCATTCTAGGTCCAACCGCTTCATAAATTCGAGGACAGACGGACAGATAACTTAGGCTATTATTATAAAGGGGATACTCCACGATTGTAACGTTCATGATGAACATTAGATTAAAAGCGAACTATTTAAACCGTTTACATGCCGAACTTTGAACGGACAATAGCCTTTATGTAATTTTTTTATTATGAGGATTTTTTAAACGTTTTTATCCATAAGAAAAATTAATAAATTCAAATATATATTTTTACGTCTCTCAAAAGTTTCATTTTTGAAACATTGGTGATTTATATTAAGTTTAAAAAATTATAAAACTAAATGAGTGATTTTTTGTGAAACTTTATTTCATAAATCAGTTTGCTTTTAATTAAATTTAAATATATATATATATATATATATATATATATATATATATATATATATATATATATATATATATATATACATTAAAGTCTCAGTAACAGTTTTTCAACTTTAATGCCCATTGAAATAAATAAATACATTGATGGTAAACTTGTTTTTCGCACAAAAAAAAAAAAAATAAATAAATAAAAATAAAAACATGTTGAGGTGTACACAAATCAAAGTTTCCCGAGTCATTGTCATAGTATATTGTTCATCCGACATTTTGAATTCTTTTTTAAGATGAAAGTGAAATTCTGAATGACTTTCTAAAAGTTTATTTTATATATCACATGTTGTTATTTGTTTTTGGAACTCCAAGTGCGTCATGTTGAATTCATGTAACTGAAATGAAATTCATCTAGCAAAACCCGAAAAATTTAGACAATTGCTAAAAAAAAATTGCTGTATTTTTACTTTTTAGTTGAGGTTTTACTTTTCTAAGTGTTTGTCCAAGACATCTTTAAACCACATTATTTCAAATTTATATTCTTACTAGATGATCTGACAGACATTGCCCTGTTATAACACTGCAAATTCAAAAATTGTAAAATGTTTTTAAATAAATTATAAATTTGACACTTTTAATGAAAAGTAAGGAAAAAATATTTAAAAAGTATTTAACGCCCTCACTCGTATAGTTATCACAAATGTAATTAGATTAAATCAAAATTCCCACATCCCCTGTACGGGGATTCGATCCTGGGACTTCTCGTAATGAAGCCCGTTGCGCTGACCACTGAGCTAAAGATACGTTGGCAGTGAAGGGTTTCAATCAGCATTAGAATAATCTCAATAAGCATGCAATTCTGGATTTTTAATTCAAAAAATTTCTATCGGATCAAATTGTGAATCTAAACCCTTCTCGAATCAACTTAATTACATATTAATTACATACACAAAATTTCATCACAAAATTTTCACAATCAGTCCTATCGTTTAGGAGAAGTTCTATTTGAAGCACACAGATAAAAGAATTTTATATATAAAATAATATGAGGTTATAATTCTGTTTACATTTGAATACCATTTTAGGAATACAATTGTTTTATGTGTATGATGATACACTGCATTATCGTTTGCTGCTCAAATAACGTTTTTAAATAACTGGTAAATTAAAACATAATACGTCAATATTTTGTTAAATAATACCACATGCTTAAATTTTTCTTACAAAATTTATAACAAATCATTCACAACTTTTCAAATTACATAAAAGAATCATTTTAATAGCTTTTACTTCACTTCATTTGTGTGTCAGTTGGTATATTGTAATCAAATTTTAACTACCTTCCCGGCTAGTTAGAGAACTGAAATTTTGCACATAGGTTCAATTCCGATTACAATACAATATTAAATCATAAAATAATAGATTGGAGGGAAAAAAATAAGATCAATTCGGTAAAAAAAAATTGTTGGTCAGCGTGCATGGAATCTCTGTTGCAGAGATTTTAAACTAATATCGCCATCTAACGACATAACTAAAAACTCAAAATTTTTACTTTTTAGTCCATTTTTTCAGTTTTTTTTGTTAAATAAAGCTATTTTTTTTAAATAGCCCATACTTTTCTTGTTTTCCAAATAAAATCCTATGCAGTACTTATAATGATTCGGTTACACAAAAGTTAATTATTACAATAGGTTGTTAAGTAGCAAGTTCTACTATAGTGAAACTTTATGCCTTATCGGGAGTACAGCAGTCGGTATTGTTGTTCCGCAATTTTACCATGCCTGTAACCTAAGATGGATCTTTAAAATAGAAGTCGTATATTGTATCAAATCAATTAGTAATACTATCTTCTTGTTCTATGATACTATCATACTTTGTTTATGATACATATTGATGATAAGATTTATTTCTAACTTATAAATCTATTAAATGATCTCAACTAATTTATACAGTACCGTTGAATCTTGTTACAAAATGCTCCATATTTATTTCTAACTTATAAAATCTATTAAATGATCTCAACTAATTTACACAGTACCGTTGAATCTTGTTTCAAAATGCTTCATATTTATTTCTAACTTATAAATTATGTTAAAGGATCTCAACTAATTTACACAGTACCGTTGAATCTTGTTTCAAAATGCTTCATATTTATTTCTAACTTATAAATTATGTTAAATGATCTCAACTAATTTACACAGTACCGTTGAATCTTGTTACAAAATGCTCCATATTTATTTCAAACTTATAAAATCTATTAAATGATCTCAACTCATTTATACAGTACCGTTGAATCTTGTTATCAAAAACTCCAAATTTTTCTCTAAGTTATAAAATTCATTAAATGATTTCGACTAATGTATACAGTACCGATGAATCTTGTTTCAAAATGCTTCATATTTATTTCTAACTTATAAAATCTATTAAATGATCTCAACTAATGTATACAGTACCGTTGAATCTTGTTATCAAAAACTCCAAATTTATTTGTAACTAATAAAATTTATTAAATGATCTCAACAAATTTATACAGTACCGTTGAATCTTGTTATAAAAAAACGCCAAATTTATTTCTAACATAAAATCTATTAAATGATCTCAAATAGTGTATACAGTACCGTTGAATCTTGTTATAAAAAAATTCAAGGGGTCAAAAATTTAGTTCTCTATGTATGAGACGTTAAGGAAAAGTTAGATCTCACAAAATGTATAACATATTATCCTCTAAAGTGTATTCAATATTGGTAAATTAAAAAAATTATAAAAATTTATCAGCCCTCCGTCGGGTGCATTGTATTTCACAGATACAGAGCTCTGAAATTCGTTTCCTTTGAACAGAAATTTTCTTTTCAACAGATGGCATCACCATGTAACGTTTTTTATTTTTGTTTTTAGTATTCAAGACTAACAGAATTTCTGCCGCTACCAGATGCTTTTTTGGTATCCACAAATATCTCAAATCTAATCTCATAAACAGAAGAACAAAGTTAGTGCTTCATAAGACACTAATTCGATAAATCCTCTCATACGCTGCTGAAACATGGGCATTAACTGAAAGAAACAAAGAGACTGTGGCTGTTTTCGAAAGAAAAGTACTCCGCAGCATTTGAGGAGGTTTGAAATGCAACGACACCTGGAGGAGAAGAACAAATACCGAAATCTATAAGATTTTTAAGGAGTTAGACATAATAAAATTTTTTCTGTTCAACGTTTGAAATGGGTAGGACAAGTGATTAGAATGAATGACGACCGAATCACCAAGAGGATCTTCGAGGCCAAACCATTGGGAGCTCGTAAAAGGGGAAGACCAAGAATTCGGTGGATTGACTGCCTTGAAATAGACTTAAAGATCCTAAAAATCAAAAACTGGAAGAGTCTATCCAAGAAAAGAGACGCCTGGAATTTGATTCTGCGGCAGGCCATGGCCCACCCTAGGTTGACGCGCCATTGAAGACGACGAAGTATTCAAGGCTAAGTTTGTTCGTGCATTAGCGTAGAGTTAAAAAAGTGTCTTTTTTAAAAATCTATATTAATTTTCAATCCGAGATAATTTTTGTCTTATGTCTGCTGGAAAACAAAGATATTTTTGGCAACCACTGTGGGACCTACGTCAGTTACTGTGAATTTTGTATGGAGCCATGATGTCTAATCAAGTGCTTCTGCAATAAATAAAACATAACATTTTGTATTTCATCATTTGTTGCCTGTCGTATTAGATTTAATATTTAATACTTTACATATTTGATTGAAAGACATGTTCAGTCTTCATAAAAGGCTTACTATTTAATTTTAATTATTTACTAACTTATAATAGTTTTATTTTGTATTGTTTCTGTTCTAACGGTTTTTCTATTTCAACAGATGGCATCACTGTGTAACGGTTTTTATTGTTTTGTTCCTTTTTAGTATTCAAGGCTAGGGAAAAATGGCTGTTAGCTTGTTATTCGGTGTGTAATTCTATTCACTTTTGCCTGTATTCAATTAATATTCAGTGATAAACATGTGTTTAAAACCTAATTCACAATTTTAAATTAATTTTGTGTACATTCAATTCATCGCGATGTGTTTTATCATTAAGACAGTTTTATTGGACAATAGACTTCTGTTTTGATTCATCATTTCGGTTTCTAGAGATCAAATTCAAATGGATAAAAGAAAAAGGTAAGCAATTACCTGATTCAATTATTGATTCCTCATTACTGTTTAACATTTATAATAATTAATTGGCTTAAAAGAAAACCAAATTCAAGATTCATGGTTATTCGAAGTAAAATTCTTTCTATTCAATACAGTACACTTCTATTCATTCTTACTGGAACTTTCAGGAAGAAAAATAATAGAAAGTTACAAAGAATTTAACAGGCAAATTGCTCCAAAAACACGTCTTGAAAAAATTAACCAACATTTTTAACCCACGTTAACTTTTTGTAACAAATGTGCTTCGCATGTAATACCGCATTCAACACCTACATAGTTTCTTTTCACAACTCCGTGGGGCTTGATAGAAACGTCATCAATTAAAAACCTTTTTTTTCCATCTTGTCATTTACTTCTGCATGATAGAATATTTTTGTGACACAGAAAATGGTTTCATTAAATTACAATCTTAGGGAAAGAGAAGAAAAAAAACATTAAATACTTTTTTGATTAAAAATTATTCCATCTCTTTTTGTCTGCCGTGGTTGACATCTGTAAGGATAGGACAAAAATGATATTTCGATCTTTTTGGTTAACAAAGATGTATCTTTTTTTTTTCTTTTCAATTACCTTTTCGCGCGATTTTTTGTACCATTTTGTTCTTAATTTAAAGTGAGGCAGGGGAGTAAATTGAAAAATTATTTAATAATCAAAGATTTTTAATCAAAGCTCTGAAGTTTCGAAGAATTAAGTCTACTTTTGTTTCGAATGCAAAAAAAATTTTTGGAATGTGGAATTTTTTACTTTTTGTGCGAAAGAATTTGTCAACATTAGTAAAAAAAGCTTAAAAATTTAGGTTTTTAATATTACCATAATGACATTGAGATGTTTGTATTTGTTACTATAAATAAGATCAGACATTTATTTAAACTTTGAAAATATAAATTTGTACTTTTAAACTTGTTTCAGGTATTTAATTATTAAATTGTATAAATAAAATCTATGAATTCAACATTTTTTAGAAATTTATGTTTCTTTTAGTTTTATGTGTTTGCATTAAAATTTATGAATTATTTTACACTTTTCCAAAATGCCTATATAGGAAAAAGTTTAAAAGATT